>JAIPRK010000025.1:182790-314038 GCA_025469195.1 Chaitophorus viminalis | reverse complement strand
GTATACAATGATATCTATCATTGCATTCAAATTTAACAAATCCATTGTAATAATGACCTATCCTATAAACGAGGTACACTCCACCCCCAACTGTACAGCAAAGCGAGGCCCACCCGTTTTTTTTTTAAATTTTATAGACATTAATTGAAAATCAAATATTAATATAATATTTTAAAAATAGTTCCAATCAATTTAGATTACAGTCAGGGGGATTTACATGTTAAAAATCCTACTCTAAAATCGACTTCCTGAAAATCGTTGAAATTTATAACCTTTCGTAAAAATGTATGAATGAATAGCTAGATGATTTAATCCCAAACTTTCGACTTGAAATGAATTATTTATTTGTAATACTATTAAGCAAACATTCCATTTGCTTTAGTCTTAAGTAAGCAACCAAAATGTGAATTAATTTATTGAATCAATTCAATTTGCATTTTTAAGATATAATTTTATTTTTGCAACATGCAATGTTTCATACGTGAATGCGTTACAGTAGATTCAGTGTACATTTTCAAAGCTTAAAGTGAAATTTAATGTCAATATTTATAATACGTAAAACACTACGTATCACGTGATTAAAGTATTCAACTTTCTTGCAATATACATAACCACTGCAATAAAATAACATAATATTTCCGAGATAAATATATATGCGTACGGAATTCGATATTAGAGCAAAGGTAAACTGATATATGATTGACGAATGCTGATATAGCATTTTATTGGACACATATTTAGAGAAACATCATTAACATTATTTACAATTGATAATAATATATATTATGTTTATTACTTATATTACTATATATGTATATTAATATTATGCTATAATAATTCTGTAGAAATGTACAAAATTAATTCGTAAAATAAATTTAAGCAAACATTTTGAATATAGTGGTATAGAAAGAGTAGGTGACATAAACTTACCTTCTCCAAAAATCATGCATAAATAATACAAATAATTTTTATTCAAAAATGTATCCACTTAATAATAAATCATATTATTTACAAATCCTGATCCATCCAGAAATGGTTAAGATAATAAGTATTATAAATAGTTAAACTGTAAATTTCACTGTATTTTAGTAGTAATATAAATCCTAAGAAGTTTAAAAAACCAACCACTTTACAGGCTCTTCTATTGGTGTTTAATAATATTTGGAATTTAATAACAACTTTCGGAACATTTTATGGCCTCAACAAATGGCTACTGTACATCTTACTAAAAAATCGTTCTCTTATAATAAAAATAACAGCTTTACTAATCTACTCTAACACCAAAAAGTAAAAATGTGGTAGTTTTATGTGAAATTATACTAATAGTAATTTTTAATGTGATTCATAACTAAATGCACTACAAGTTTTCAATTTCGAAAACTGGCTTTAACCTCTTAACTGTAATATATAGACTCATGTTTCAATACCGCAGAACCTGTTTGATATTCTATACTGTTTGTTATTTGAAAAATATATTTTAGTAAATTTTAAATATATGATATGCTTTTTATGCATATTGCCTAAGTTATCAAAAAAATAGAAGAAGAAGAAGAAAAAACTATTGAATTTCTAGTTAGTTTATCAGTAAGTTTCAACAGAGTTAAAATTGGGTTACTATACTAGTAATTAATACTCATAAGGTTATGAAATTGTTAAAAAAAATACAACCTATTTACCTATGTGTTAATTACAAGAGAATAATTTTGTAATAACACGGGTTAAATGCGAAGGGCATTAAATTGGTATTTTAACATATTGTCGTTGAAAAACTATTCGAAAAAAATCTTTAATGTATTTTTTCCATTCGTTTCACAATAATTCATTATGCTGCAATGAAAAAAATATCCATTTGTATTGTCAAACGTATATAAATTTATCATTATTATCATGAACACTATTATTATGATTATTATTATTAAAACTAAATGATGTGAGTATATTATAATTTTAAATTTATAATAAAATTACCAATGACGTATATTTTTATAGGTGACGTTCTTATATTCGAACGCGGACGACACTCATTTCGGTAAAATTGCTTCTACCATAGCTGAAGTTTTCTCAAAGTCCGGTATAGAGATCACGGCTAAGAAAACATGGGACAGTCATTATTTACACGGTTACACGGCCAATCCATTCGTTAAACTTGTCACCGACACATATCAAGACACAAGAAGTGAGTTGACCTTTTTTTTCGACACTGTTGTCTATTATACTATATTATATTACGTCGTATTAGATTAACCAGGTAATTGTTTAACGTTCAATTATGAACCTTACTCAGCAATCAGTAGAGTATACCATAATAATCTGGTAGCGCAATACATGTTAATAAAAATGTGCGTAAAACTGGGTCATAATAGTTGTTATTTTTATTTTTTTTAAATAATTGATAATAAAATGATACCCACAAAAATATGTATTTCATGTGTGAAAATATTCAAATCATAATTCTTGAGTAAAAATATAACTCATTTTGATAAAATATAATCAAATAGTATTATTAAGTATTATAATTTTTAGTAGATAGCTTAGTAGTTATTGTATTAAATATTAATTCTATATAATATTAGTATTATTATTATTATTATTATTATTATTATTATACTTCATATAAGTATCCACCATGTTAGGTTAATTTTCAGTTAATGTTCATATTATTCTTATAATAATATATGTACATGATTTTAACAAAAATTGATCTTCGAGGCTTTTGAATACATTTTTAAGACATTTGAATTCTGAGTGCACAGCATTATGAAAGTTAATAATAATGTAACGTAATCGGATTTCAGAGTAATTAACATTTTACAAACCATTATGCAGAGATTTTTGTATCAAAATGTAAAGGGAATTAGGGAAAATATATAATTATTCATTCTTTTTATACATCAAATTCTGTTAAAATGGGATGGTTTTTTAGTACTTATATTGAATTATATAAGCTTCATTAGTGGTTTTATATATAAAATTAAATTATAATGAATATTAATTATTAAACACCAACAAATGTGTTGTGACTTATATGTTTTTAAAAATATTTTTAACCATTATAAAGTGTTTATATTATCTTTATTTACACTTTAACTGATGACTGAAGTTTAAAAACTTGACAAATAGTTGAACTTAAAACAACGATATTCCGGGATCATACTCAATAACATCTAGTAAAACGATGATAATAGAACAGTGCACAAGATAAGTTTACAGTATTATAATATGTAACTGCGTGGTTTGAAAATTCTATTGGTTTCGTTTGATTCATGCACGATCATTGTTTATAGGGTTCAAGTACAATAATGGTAGAGTTAAATCATGTATAGTTGTTTTGTAAGCACAAAAGTTAGTTTTGTGATTTTACGTATTTTGCATTACTGACAAAAAGGATACATTGAACGCTTTTTGTTATAATTTTATCGGTTTTTTGAATTGATTGATTAGGTATTATATATTTCAATGTTGTGGTTCCTGCGTTAAATTAAGAAAATGTAAGTCTTAAACAGAATTTCTATAAGCTTACGAATTTAATATTGTCAAACGAAATACATTATTTAATTAACTAAAGAAGTTCAATACCATAAGTTTACAATACTGCTGGTATAAGCACTTTTCCAATAATTGAATTTGAATTTATTTGGTATCTGTATCAATAACTCTGTAGAATCTTTATTATTCAATTTTTTTAATCAAACTTCCTGTTTTAATTTTTTATAAAGACAACGGATATTTTTCCATATGGTTATAAATCGTTCCAAACAAGTTTCTCAATAATATTATACTTGCTGGAAATTAAAGATAAATAAGCAATTTTAAAAATTCATTTTTATTTAAATAATTTATTGAAAAAATAGTTATTATTTGAATAAAATCTATTCATTCAGTTATAATATATTAAAGTTTTATGTTTAAATGGAAAATGATTATAACTATATAAAGTTTAATTAATTCCGTATAGTTATTAAAAAGATTTTTTTTTTTTTGAGGGAGGACTTATGACTACCATGAGTTTATACGAATACATGATTATAATATTTAAAATATGTGATGTACAATATTATTTAAACTTTATGAAAAGGTTGTGTGGATTATAGAAAAAGTTTAAAATTTGAATTAAGAAAATAGTAATTGGATACTATTATTATTTTAATCACTAATTGTATATATAAATTAACATTTGTGGTGAGTATTTTAACAAATTTGCTATCTAAAATGTTATCTTGTTTTTTTAGCCATCCATTGAAATGAAAATATACTAAATGGTAATACATTTCAAAAAAGCAGTTTTGCCAAATGTTTTTGATGATCATTAGTCTTAAGATCAGTAAAAAGTTAATAAACAAAAATAAATAACAGTATAGATATTACTTTTCGGTATAGCTGTATGTTTTAAATTTTAATTTAAACTTTCAACTAGGTTTTATCTTGATAAATATTTACTAATCACATTTTACTTTTAGTTTAGAAAACAATTGTACGTAAACAGTAAAGTTCGTATTTATTTGCCGAATTATTCATCTTGCGTAATTTTTTCATCTTTGTTTTGTTAATGTTTATTAGTTTTTGTACATAGTCTTATAAAAGCTAAAAGCATAAGATCGCATACAGTATTTTATTGAGTTTTAAATATAAAAAAAAAAATGTTGACGTAAAATGTATTATTTAAATTGTAATAGAGTCCATTGATAAGTATCGGTCATTATACTGATTCCTTGAGAAATAAAAAACATTGCACATCAACCAAGATAAATTTAAATATAATGGACCAAAAGAAATACAAGTTGTTAAAATGCAATCAACATAATTCATAAAAACTCAAATGCGTGGTCTAATTTAACTACTATATTAATACTGATAAATGTCAATAACGACATTATACCACTGCATATTATAGTCATTAACTTTAAGGGATTTAGACATTCTAATGAGTTTTTACAAAACAGTTTTTATTTTGAGTTTGAAAAATAAATATACACACTGTCTACGTGGAAATTAATTTTATACAGTACATTTAACATCACTGCAGATAACGGCGGTAAATATTTTATACTGAACAGATTGCATGCAGATAATAATACACTTTAATATTTATTGGCCTTTATACGAGATAAACGGATTTTAATTAATTAATAGTACTGATTTACTATTAAGTTTTAGTAATGGTTGATTAAAGAGACTTACGTTATCTCTATCATTAATAATTTTGTAATTTCACAGATTATATCACGTTGTGTAATATAATATATAGGTACCTAAATATTTTTTTTTATTAAAATTTATCTTCTCTAAAACTAAAGTGTCATAATTTTAAAAAGGATCTGTCATAAATACGATATCTATCCACAGCCTGTGATACATCATTGTCATAACTGTTTTTTCCAACAACAATCTATAACGAGATTAATTGTTTAAATATTTCACAAATAAACAAAACAGAAAACATGGGTGAATTGTGTTTAATTATTTTTGTCATAAATCATAAAAATAATATAGCAGCAATTTTTTTAAAATTATTTATAAATAAAGAATCGTACATTTTTCCAAATATATATATTTTTTTAATGTTGTAAACCATTTTTACAAATGCTATTAACATCAAGTTAAATCAAGTTAAGTACAGTGCATAATATTATGTGTTAATGGTATATTACAATGAGAAAGGTAATATTATGTTTATATTTTCATACAGTATAATATAGTTAATTTGTAGATTAGTATTGTATGAGAATACATTTTGTTCTTGACGATATAAAAAAATTAATTCAATTTTATCCATAAATTCTGTTGTTATATTATATTTATATTTGCATTTCCTTAGGTACAACATATAATATTAAATCTTTTTCCGAATTAATAAACATTTAATAAAAGACATTCAATAAATAGAAAACATATTTTATATTTTATCTATCTAAACAATTCAATAAAAATGTCACCATGAAACTTAACAATTTAGATGGCAATATTTATTCAAAATTTCTGGTGAATAATAGTATCGGTTTCTATATACGGATATCTTGTGAATTGTATTTTTTAGACAGTATAATTTAAAATAATATCAAATATATGTATGCATTATTACTTGAGCACTGGATATTAGTAAGATATAAGAACTGAGAAATTTTCAATGCGAAACCGACGACGAATCGCTGCATAAAACGATTTCAAACTAAGTTCGCTGTTAAATACAACCGGTGTTAATGATTCGAAATAGTGTTTAAAAATTTAGACGTTCGAAAATAATTTTTTGTGTAATATTTTGGTGATATTTTGTAACTGCAACTAAAAAAACTTTGTTATGAGATTGTCAGCCTCAATCTCTATTTATAACAATTCTGTACTAAAATAAACCAATCAATAACCCCATAAAATTTCCAAATCTCACAGTAACTCCGATTATTAACTACAAATAATAAGGATACTGTTATTTTTTGAAGAAATTTTTCAATTTAGAGTTTTAGTATCTGATTGTTACGTAGCCGATTTAAAATTAATTGTTGTTCATTTTCTGAACTAAAATTGCATTTTCTTAAAAGTTTAATATCAAGTTTTAAAATAACTATTTGATTATTATTACCATTATGTAATATAAAATATAATAATATTATGCTTGAAATTGCAATAATTAAAGTTATGACTAGACATAAAATTGTACGTATTATTATTGTGAATTGTAATTTGATATATACAGAAATATATCATTATATCATTTATTATGAATCATGTATTGTACATTACTCTGATTTGATTATTTATTATTTTACGAAAGTTTTTTTAGTAAATAATATTAGAAATAAATATTGTAAAATTAATTTAACAGACTAATTAATGCAAGTTAGAATTATAATATGTATTACTATTACCTATAATATGAACAAATTATTTACGGATTAAAATGTTAACACTGGGTTATCCATAAGTTACTCTTCAAAAAGCTATAAAACAATTTCTACTGGACTTTAAGAAAAAATGTTATGACCGTTTGAAATTTAAATTTTTACGAAATTGCATACTATTGCATTATATTTCAATTTAAATATAAAATACTATATTATTTTATATCCATTTTAGACCAACATATTATCTCCGTTCAGTATCGTTATTCATATACAATGATACCTATCTTTGCATTCAAATTTAACAAATCCATTGCAATGACCTATCCTATGAACGAGGTACACTCCACCCCCAACTGTATAGCAGAGGCCCATCCGGTTCTTTCTTTTTTTTTGAAGTTATACTTCATTACGCAGGGTAGTGAGGAAAAAAAAAGCGAACGGCCGCCCGTACGAACGCGAACACGGACATGTCGTTGTGCGTAACCGCGGATTGTCGTAGCTGTATTTTGTAAACAGCTATGGGTTGTGTCAGTAGTTGTATCAGTACGTCATGTACATAATATGACATAATAATAATATTACGTATTATAAATATATTGTTGGTCGGTGACAGCCGATGCGGTTTCGACGACGACGATGATAATAATATTTTTTTTTTTTTGTGACCGAGGACACGATTTTTGGTAGTAAAAATGCTTCAATTTTCTTAAACAGCAACTTTTCTGAAAGGAAAGTGAATGTAAATGGTACTTGGCAAGTCAAAAATGCAACTTTTTCAATACTTTTTCAAAGCATCGAAAAAGACGATAAAAAAATTACGAAAAAACAGGAAATTTTACGCAAAACCATGTTTTGACAAAACACATTTTTTTAAAATACTCTAACTCAAAAACGAAAAACTGCAAACACTTGAAATTTTCACCAAATCTTTATATTGGCTTTTTCTAAACATGGTTAAGTTTTCAAAGTATTTTGACATATTTTGACTTATTAATAGACAAATTAAATTTTGGATTTTTGTAAGTTTTTTTTTTGAAATATCTATAAAATATATTTGGTTGTCCGAAAACAAACAACGTATTATAACGTATTATAAATTATATTATTGGTCCCGAATTTTTGACTACTAACTCAGGCACAAAAATCAATGCAATTTTTACGCGATATATGGATAATGTTTAGTCGCAAATGTACGTTTCGTATTTCAGTCATCATATGCCAATCATAACTAGTATACCGATTGAGCAAAATGATAATCAATCATTAGCATAAAAAAAAAATATATATAAAAAATATAATTTATATTGTTGCTTTTCTTTTTTTATTATCCTCATTACCCCAGTCTATCCATGCCTTTCTTTCTTTTTCACTCATTCACGTGTACCGTTCAAAAGAAGTTTAACTTCCCGCGTGTGTACTGGTAACACTCACACATTTTTTTTGGTTATGGAAAACCGTTTAAATTTGACATATGCATTGTTTAAAAATGTCAACTGATAGTATTAAGAAAAAAATAATTATCTAATACAATTGAGGTTCGTAATGTCAAAAAAAACGAAAAATATATAAAATACTTGAATTGGATGCGTGTTTTATCTATAAAGGAACATTTTGTTTTTTTATCTTTCAAAAAATGATGCCAATAAAGTTTTAAAATTTAGCTATGGAAACATGATTCCATAATCTATTCACTATAATAGTATAAGAACTAAAAGCAAATTGCTGTAATTTACAGATTTTCATGCATTAAGTTATATGATGCATTTATCAAATAATATTCGATAAACGTTATGCATAATAGTTAAACAGTTTATCAACCAGCTAAAAAGATTTTTGAATTCAGTATTAAAATTAACAATATAATAATATGTATACATACCATCGTATAGTAATTTATATAGAATATATGTTAATGCCAAATGGCTCATGAAAAATATGAGAATATTACATTAAACGGTAAGTTCATGAGCACATTAGTATCTGTATAATTCGCATTTTAATTTGTTCGGACATGCTTACGATTACAATATAATTGGTTTTATGTAAATGTATAAAATAAAGTATATAATGTAATACGTATATTATTACATGCGATATTATGGTATAATTTATCGAACGTTTGTGTATACATATTATACCATTTCAAAACGACAAAACTGCTTTTTAAAAAAAAAAAAAAGTCGATATATTCACTAAAAGTATCTTTCATCGAGATACGTAGGCGGAGTAATGTTTAGATTTATTTGGGCCATTTATTTCGATAAATAAATGCATTGTTTTTTGCAACACGTCAATATAATAATATATACTACAGTGAGAGAGAGAGCACGTTGACAACCCCATAAGTATCCCTTATATCGTTCTCTATACATATTATTATCAGTCGGTGTTCAGTCATTACACATACATGTTATCAAGATGCGTCTGTTCTGCCAAAACGCAAGACGCGGCGAAAGAAAACCATCTAAATGTTCGCTATTTTAATCGATAAATACGATATGTTTTTCATAACGTCGTGTTACGCATCGTTATTGGGTGTTTTTTTTTCTTGGCCATAATATTCACAACGTTCGTTTTTATATAATAACGTCATCATCATCATCATCGTCATCATTGTCATCATTGTCGTTTTAAAAAGTTTACACGTATACCTACATGGAAAAAATAAAACGATCGTGTACATTTTCTGTGCATTTTTATTCGACGTTAAAAAGATTTACTTACTATTTAAAAGATATACTGCGGTCATCTGCTGCGCATAAGACACTATAAATTATACTACCCACTGAATTCATCATGGGCATAATATAATAATAAATCGTGGTTTCCCTCCCGCCTGTGGTTCATTTATTACCAACAAACGTAACGGCATTTACATTAATTCATACATTATAATAGGTAAACATATTATTATTATTATGTCTGAACTGTACTTATCGTTTCAGACCGTTTTCGCGTTAGAGGATATATTATAGTATGCAGCAGTTGTATTTCGAGCGTTTTAATATAATATTATAAGGTCGACAACGATTCGAGATTCGCGTTCAGTATATTATACAGCTGAATGATTTACGTCCGAACTGGAGTATAGAGGTTTTTTTTTATTTTTTTATGAACGTCGTTGCCCTGAATTCGCAACTCGGTGCGTACGTTACCTATATAAATACGCATCGATAAACAAACTATTTTTACACTCGGATCGCGCACTGTACGTATACGGTACACATGGTCCGTCTGTTTTTATATTATTGTTATTATAATATTAAACACATAATCGTTTTCCGTCGTCACCGTCGCGTGTACATTGTCCCGCGTATTGTGTTCGCATATTTGGCGCCACAAGTTGCATTAAAACTACTCGTATACACTATTTATTCTAACATTGCGCAGATTACCATGGTTCCGCGGTTGGTTTTATACCCGTATATAATATAAGTACATATGATAAACGGCGCAATCAAAAAAGCATTAATGTTCGCTTTGGACACATATGTATATATATATCATATATGTATAAATAAATATTTACATCACATACTACGTATAATATTATATATGCAGCGGTACGGGGGATGCGTAAGTGTAAGACGCGCAAACAACAATAATTTTTCCGGGGTGTCTTTGTGTCGGCCAAGACGACATAATATTTTTTTTCGCCGGATTATTCCCGTATCGTTTTCACAAGCCTTTTCGTCGGCTCAAAATACTTATTCGCTAAATACGCACTCGGAAGTGAAAATAAAAACGCAAACATATACCATATGGCATATACGTATGCGTGCGTGCGTATGCTGTATAAAGAATATTAGTGGTGTGTGGTTCGTGCATAACGTGATACTTGTATTCCGTTGATAACTATACTGTTTTTATTTTATCATTTTTACAATATGATCTAAAGGAAGAGGCAGACCGAGGAGAGCATACTTAGAAGAAATGATAAAACAAGCTGGCTGTAGTCGATATATAGAAATGAAAAGATTGGCTTCTAATAGAGAAGAATGGCGTACCAGATTTGCAACGACAAGGCAAGACCTTTATTAAAGAAGAAGACAATATGATCAATAATTAATAAGGATAGTTAACAGCTGATAAACATATCAAATTACATATTAGTTCGGTATATTTTGTCTTGATTGTATACCAAAACAATTAAAATGCGTACCTAGTAATAAGTTCATTTTGATTTTTATTAAAAAGACGTGAGCCGCATGCGACTATGATGAGAGCCACAAATTGGTCACCCCGGGTCTAGATTATAGGTGAAAAAATGGTTACAATTGGTCTTTCATTTTTACATCCACTAGAAGTATCAAATTCATTTTTAGAGCTAATGTCGGAGATTCTAGTAGAAAAAAATACAATTATTTGCTAATAAGTTTTGCTGCTATGTTGCCAAATTGATTGATTTGAAATGTTATTAGATGAAATCAAGTATTTTGACGCTATAAAATGTTATCAAGCGCAAATGAAGTAAATACAGTATTTAGGCGCAAACACGAATCTTCCTTGTCTACGGAAATCGTTTATTTTTATTTTTGTACCATTTAGGTATATTTTATAATGCAGACAGTTCCGCGGTAAAAAGAGTATTCAAACAAAATAGCCCGAGTTTACCGGTAAACATTAAGACAATAATATTATTCTTTATAACCCATGGTTCGTGTTCGATTGAATTTGAATGTATTTTTGAATATATAATATAGAACATGTGCGATAAAGTGTAGCACCTACGTTTATAATGCGCTAATAACATTCAGCTTTATGAGGACAACTGCATAAAATATTATTCGTTAATATTAAATGTTCCATATACATCCGGAAGTATTGATTTTCAGAAAATGAACATTATTACACGTCGGAATATCGCTTTCAGTTATCATCCCCGTCATTTCGCTGTCTATATAAGATCTGCTGTTAGTTTTAAATGCATTTATGTAAAAATTATAGCAATCCTGTGCATCTCAGATTTGTTTGCTTCGGTATTTAGAATATTACATAATATTTTATTCGCTAATAATGAAATTCTATTTCGAATAATCATTTTTTAGTTAGATATTTATTATTTAGTGAACCAGAAATTTTTTCTAAATAAAATTAGAAAAATAAAATGTTTATAAAATATAAATCCAACCTAACCTGGTAGTTAATATTTCTGAAAAAGAAGATTTCTTTACATCTTTATAAAACCTTACCATTAGTATCGTACCGAAAAATATCTTATTTTTTTTTCAATATTTCAGGCGACCTAGGCCATACGGGGATACATCAGTTTATCTTTATATATATATATATAAGATAAGATAATTTAGTTTTCAAATGTAGATATAAAGAGATGGCATTTGTTTTTATCACCGACTTACAGTAAAAAAATATGAATTTATTATTGGCATAGGTAAAATAATGTCTACGATATTGTTATAGCATGTAATAAATAAAATTTATAATATTTCGGTATTTTTTATACAATTTTTCGTCACGTATAGGTATTCATATATTCCATATATTCCACCATAAATGACGAAGGAGATATTCTTGTGAAGGTTTTAAAATATGCACGAAAATAAATGATGGATAGATGTATAATATAAAAGGTATCTATTGAATATAAATAGTTCCATGAAATATGATATTATGTATTTTGCTTCAAGTGCCTATTAAATCTTTAAAATACCATTTGTCAAATAATGTATTGAAATCTATATTTATTATTATTTAGGTTTTTTTTTTATAGCAGGACATCTGAAAAGTTTTAAACAATTTTATACTTAAATTAAACAAATTAAACATGTATTATTTTTTTTATTTTTTAATTAATGAAAGTGTCTTCACCAGACAAGCTATTATAAACTTATTTCACCAGTCTCTAGAGAGCGGACAATAACTTAAATCTCCTAAGTTTATATGACTGCCTAATAATAATACAGTCAATTGCAGACTCCAAGGGTTTAGGAAAAGTGTAATTTATATTATTATGTAATTATAAATTAGTAATAAATTATGGTTTTTATACAATTCATACAGTATACAATGTTTGAACCGCGGAAGAGAATTTATAAATAATTGTATGGGAATATTTCGATTTTAATGTTGTGCTCTTTTACCGCCTCCAGTGATCTCCGTGCATTATTTTCAAATGCTATTTTCAGTGTTGTACATTTTTATTTTTCAACCGGTGCTAGACGGTGACCAACGAAAAATATTTGTAATCTGTTTCGAACGACTTTATATATACTTGATAAAAGAAAAAAATATATTATATTTCATGTTCAACCTCAGCCCGATATTGGGTTATAAAAAGTTTCGGGGCAAAAAAAAAAAAAAAAATGTTATCGGCGAGATTAATTCGATTGAAACGAGTCAGTCGTTTTCGCGGAGACGGTATAAAATAAATTAAATTGTTATCCTATAATGACCGCTGGCTTCAAATAATAGTATTCGTTAAAACACCCGTAGTGCGAATATATACATCAGTATATATACGGGAATATAATCTCAGCCCCTTCTACCGCTTCCTTCTCACTTATGGTACAATTGCTCCTATTTCATTTTTTTATATCCTACCGCGTTGCAGCCCTTTATTAGTCCTCCGCCGTCTGACGGACTCCTGCCACTCGTATAATGGCAAAATCAATGTAGATTTTTTTTTTTTTTTTGTTTTAATTTCGTAAACCGTTTTCCGTTATACGTACACGAAAGTGCGATAATATACACGCTGAAATAACCCAAGAGACGTGGAAATAATGATCGTTGATTTACGACCGAATTATGTTGATCAAACTCAGTCGAATAGGATAATATTCGCATAAAAACACTAATCCGCGTGTGCCAATGGGACCGCTATATACAGCGAGAATAGAATACAATATATATATTATCAGTATATGCGCTTATAATATTGCAACGAAAAGTTGTCGGTTAGCAATAATAATACTTTGTGGCGGATCGATAGATTTGGTTTCCTTCAATGTCATTTGAAAACATTAAAACCGTACTGCAGTGTCTTAATGTCCGCACTGTGAATCGACCGAACTGGACGATAAACTAGATCGTATGTGCAAAGGATAATATTTTAGGTTTTGAATGCAAACAGAAAGCATAATACTATAGTACAATTTTATTATATCATATATACTATCTGCAGCTTCATAAACTTATATTTTTTTCCCTATAGATTTCTATAAATCTAACTATTGATTATTTATTATTGCAGATTGCTTAAAATACGTGTAGGTAATAACACTAGAAAGTCTATTACAGAATTTATTTTATTTTTATTTTTGAAATTATCACTTTTTTCTTTGTATATAATTTGTACCTACCTAAAAGAATAAAATAATTTTCCATGAGTTGAATTTATGATAGTAAATACAGACTTTGTATATGTATTTGTATTTATTTAATAAAATCCCATTACATTTTTGATATTGTGGGCGTGCTAAAAAATCTCTATTTTAATTCAAAACAAGAATTTTTTTATTACATTATACATTTGAATAGAGTTTAGAAGAAATATGTAAGAAAAAAAAGTTAAATTAATTAAATTAACTCGTTCAGTCTCTACAGAAGTCGTACATATTATTTCGCTTAAAACTAGTATAAACAATTTTAAATTGGTCGTCGTTTAAAAAATAAAAAGTGTATCCCTGAAACACTTTTTTTCAATTAAATAATTATTACATTAGTAAACGCAAAGAGTATGCACGGTAAGTAGTATGTCCTCTGCGATAAGTACAACAACGAATGCGTAATATTATAGAAATCCTAGATGGTAATAATTTATTATTATTATTTATTATTATTGTTGAAATTTTATTGTTATTAAAGTAGATTTACTTGGAACGTATATTATATACTAGTCTCATGTCTGCTATTATGCTATACTTACGCCATCATACTCGTAACGTAATAGGGTTATATATATTCACGAAATATTATTCAACCGATAATTGTATTTGGGATGTTAAATTATAAGTGACGAAAATATAGTGTTATGTACTTCTGCATGCGCAGATTCTGTTGATAAATTCTACGCTTTTCGTGTAAATATTTGAGTAATAAATTGGATTTTAAAACGCATAAGACTAAACCGAAATTTATTACCAGACGTAAAGTTCCCGTTAAACTCGAACACACGACACTTTGTACCAGGACAAGAAACGCATAAGTCGTTGGACTTTGTAAATAAAAACGGAATTCGTGACAGAGCCGAAAACATTTGATCGTTTGATTAATCGTTGTATAAAGAACCGTACAAAAGTCGATTAATGCGAGAGAATTAGTGCATGAGATATGGTCCAAGTTGTAACAAGTGTAAATTGTGATAAATTATTACTTCTCCGCAATCCGCGCATGCCAGAAATCAGTGAAATGCAAATATAAACTGGGCCTGATTATCTGTTTTGTTGCTGTTTACAACCGGAGTCCTCAGGCAATAGAAAAGGTCAACTAATAATTGATAATTCGAACATTTTTATCGATAAAATGTATGAAAATAATAAATAACGCGTTGGTATACTGTATACGATATTATATACGATATAATATGATGTGTATCTATGACTATGTATCATAGATTCTATGTGTATAATATGTAGAAACTGATTTCCTTTGCGTCATATCCACTATAAATATAATAACTAGTTATTTGATTTTCAATGTTCAGAATTATAAATGAATAAATGTATTCAATTTTTTTTGGGTGTGACCTACCGCCTACCAAATTAACTTCCAGGAAATCTGCATACATGTATTAGAGTTTTTAACCCCAATTACCATGCCCTCTGAGGAAGGGTTTTCAAAAAAGTGCTATTATTTTGTCTTATAATACTATGTATTACCTGCATTCTGCATACTGCAATTCGCGTTTACGAATATCGCATATGTAATATAATTGGACGTATGTTTTCGCATGCACCTTTTCCCAACGAATTAGACAAAGTATACAATAGGAATAACTACAATAATAATCACGATGTTTATCTTTTTTATTTTTTTCGAAAACTTTTATAATATACTATCACGCGCAGGCACCATACGGTCACTTATCTACCTATATCTTATTATGATTTATTCATTGTTTAAAATATTTCGAAAATGATCGTGCTAGTCTCAATTCATCATTTCATTTTGATACTGCAATTTTTTAATTTGAAACCATTTTCAGTATTGTGTGCTGTAGTGTACACATAACCGAAACGATGGCATGCATTATACAGACGCAACGTGGACAACAACAGTTAATTTCGAATAATTATAAATACACCTAAGTTATAGGATCACAAATGCACTAGATGAAATACAATAGTGATGTATAAATCGTAGTTATAAAAAAGTATTTTTAAAAACTTCCGGGATAAATCATATTGTCATGGGGAAAACGATTCTCAAATATATGCATGGTCCTAAATCAACGATAAATTTCTTCAACAACAACGGTCGAATGGTTCTAATACTATTAGGTAGGTAATTATTAACTATATATATATATATATATATATATATGTTATAAGATCTGTGTGTATATTTTTATTCTTGATCATGCGAATAGGAAATAATTATGTTAAAGACGACGAATCTATATTGTAATATTTTATATATAGTGTTACTTTGGTAGCTATAATTTTTTTTTTGTTCTTTAGTTTTTATCCACTCGCATTTATCTGCGTCCGGACAAAATAGAGATATTTAAGACGGTACGGTATATTATATATATATATATATATATATATATAAGGAGCTCATAAATTCGCTTAAAATCCGTGCTTAATGTCAAAAGACGCACTCAAAAACGAAACTACGCGAAATCTCTGTAAAATGTGATTTACTGTTGTTTAAAACCTCAGAAATCTACATTGCGCCGCGCGTAACGCCGTATTATTACGGCTGTTGTCGATACGCCCACGAGCATCTGCAGTGTATGGAAAGACGGTCGAGTCTTTTTTTCCCATTCCAATATATATATATATATTAACGTGTGCGCTTATATACCTATGTTTGTATGCATACATAATATGTATTAAGCTGCAAGTAGACAATAATCGCGTGATGATATGATTATCGGGATCGGTGCGTGATGTTACAATATATTTAATGTATAATAGTTAATAATATAATAATAATTGTCAGAATCGGATATAATCTACTTCCCAACCATTCTTTTCGTTTTTCTTTAAATTCTTCTCCTTTATGTACACTCCATCCAACAGAAGCCGTTTGTGATCTCAATCACCTATCATTCTACTGTCCTTCCCTGAATTCTAGTAGACTCCTTCTCTTCTCGCTATCCGCCGCACTCGGTTACTACAGTCCTGATACCAAACTCCTTCTACACCAGGTCCCCCATTTTGATAAACTCAATCTATAACTTCCTTATCAGTACTGGCTTTCTAATTTAAACGAAAATAATGTATATTACAATATCTTGTTTAATCCTATAACTGTAATGTTTTTTAACAATGGCAATAAAATGTAATAATAATAATAATAATAATAATTGTAAACAGTGCGTGGATGTTATATGTATTATTATTTGAATAATTATTATTGTACTATCGTCCGGACGGTAGTGCAGATTATTTCGTTTCGGCTTATTCGAAAACCACCGCGCCACCGCCATAGTAGCACTATAAATAGACACATATAATTATTGTTATCATATTATCAAATTATGCCATCATAGGCATATAATATTATACTATATGGACGGGAAATTCGAAAATTGAATCCAACATGGAGATGCAATACGGTATTGCCAATACCGGATCTAAGATATTTGCCGTCCGAGGCAAATACAATTTCAACGCCCCATACACCCCTTTAATTGTATTCATAAATTCTTTACCAACATTTATTATTATTAAAAATGGCAAAAAAAAAAAAAATTGCGCCCTTCTATACATTTTGGGGTGAAATTTCTTTGTAGTTATTTCTATATTTGATTATCTTATTGAAAAAAACACTATTTAACATTTTATAAAATTGTTTTTTTTTTTTCTATTCTTTAAAAAGGTTTTTTTTTAATAGGATAATCAAAATAAAAATAAAATAGATTCAGTGTAATTAAATAAAATGTTTATATTAGATAATTATTTTATATTATTTATATTTAATTGTAGTTTTATAATTACAGTATGATCACCATTTATAAGACTCATGAGTCATTCACTTATAAGACTAAAAAAGACTGAAAAATTGCCATGAACTGTCCGAACGTATCCAAACACATTAAAAATAGTCGGTACCTACTACTTCAGTTATGAAACTCAAGAACCCTTCAAATTTCGCAAAAAAATTTAGAAAATGAAAATCTTTTTTGATAAAATATTGTGAAATTAGTTTAAAAAAAAAAACATTTATGTTAGAGAATCTATTATGGACACCACTGTACCTAGTGGCTAATAGTTTCAATTCATTCCTTTTATATACCAAATGCAACAATATTTATCACATTTCAAATTTAGATACTGAAATTATCATTATTGTATACGTTATTAAAATATTCAATATTCGTACGAGAAGTCTATTGACAAACGTAATAAAATACAACAAAAAAAAAACAAATTTTTTCATAAAAAATTATTTATACAAAATTATAGTAAAATGTGCAATATTAAAATAGAAAACAAAATCAATCATTTATTAGTGAGATAATTGTTTACATGCATTAGTTGCACTTGATAGTTTTCTTTCAGACTTTGATACTATGGTCTATGGACACAATTTACTCTACAATTCTTAATACCCGTTTACTTTAGCCAAGAAACAATAACCTAAGATATTAAGGTACCCCTAAGTCTACTCTATACATGGAGGAAAAAACCATCGCCAGCCTCATCCTCTCCCCTATATCTGGCACTGTATTAGATATGGTGAAAATATTCTAGTCTTGCAATTTCGAAAAGGGAATTTATTTGACTTTGGACATTTTTTATGAATACTTTTTGAAGACCAATGTTGGATTAAAATAATATTTATACGCCTATATTATACGACCAGAGATGGCAAATCTGTCATACACGTGCACGAGATCGGAACGCGAAAAAAACACGGAGAACATGCAAAAAATTAAAATTTTTCAACGTTATTATATTTTGTTTTTAGTATACGAGTATAAACATGCGACTATGATGTAAGCATTTTTTTTTTTTTTGCTGAACAAATACAATAAATACATGGACTAAACACGTTGTTATGCGAAATCCGTTGGGACGAATAATTAAATTTAATTTTGGCTATACCGCAACAGACATGTTTTAATGTTCAATGTATGGCATCATGAAAATTAACCCTTGTGAATTATTAAATTGATAACTCAACGAGTTCGTAGTATTCGTATTATTATTGATCTTTTTAACTTTGCAAATACATTAATTTATGATAATATATCTATATATATATATATATATATATATAACTTTGTAAAGGTTGGTTATTAATATAGGTTAAATATTAAATATAATTATTATTATATTAATAATAATTGTTATTTTTCGAGCATATGAGTATTGAAAATATTGAAATCATAATAGCGTTTTTTAATACATAGAAATAGTAACTTTACCATTGATTTATAACTAAATATATTTATTTAGTATACCTATCTATATGTATGCAAAAGAAGAAGAATTTGATAGACTGGATGATTGATAATCAACGTATAGCTTAATCTACGTATATATGGATGGCTAGCGAAATTTTCTGGATATTTTTGTATCATAGTCTAGACATGCAATAAGACTATAAGAATGGATTTATCGAAAATCACATTTCTAAGGGTCGATGGTAGTTTGAGTTCTAGGGTCGATGAATAATTTTTCTTTTGCTAATTGATTACCAATTTTATGATGATGGATATAAAGTACCTAGAAAATAATCCGAGTCGCTATGACAACCAAAATAACAATCAAATAACTATAGTAGTTTAATTTTTCCAAATTGTATATGCTGCTTTTTTCAATAATTCGACAAATTATTGAGAAATTCCAAAAAATACCTCCTCAACGCATCAACTGACGAAATTTCCAATTAGACTGATTTTAAATTTGTATATATCAGAGCAATCCTGGTTGAAATCGTGTACAAAGACAAAAAAAAAAATAAAAATAAAACTGGAACGCATCATGATTAAATGTTGAGGATAAAATGTATTCATTGCAGTAGTTTATTTTTAGGTAGAACCATTGATAATAGATTTTCCCAGATTTAACTCTTGATCACTACTATACTACAACGTATCTTGATTAATTACAACCTTCAACCTGGTGTCATTCAAATTCGTAATTCTGGCAGATTAGATCTCGAGCAACGCCGGGTGTTGAAAACTAGAATATTATATTAATATATTATAATTATATATGTTGTAGTATAAATTTATCATTTATTTTATGATATGTAAAATATCTAATCGTTTTCGATTTGAGTTCAGAAAGAAAATAATGGTCCAAAGTTCAATTTGTAAATGAAAAAATAAGCAGTATAATAATAATAATAAAATATCAGTCTGAAAAAACCCAACTATTTTCGAAAGAAGCTTAAATGTATTCCTTCCGTAGTTCAGATTCACTTATCATTATTAAGATCTGCAAAATATATTTAATGAAATCCCCATCCCAAGTCACAAATTTTTCATCTAATCGAATGGAAAAGATGATAATATTGTGTTGTGTGCTAACAAATAATAATATAATAATACATATTATAATAATATGTCGTTTTTTTTTTTTTTTGCAGTATACGTTGTTTTAGGAAATTATTACGATCACACCGGTCTTGTTGTAGCCATGGACGAATTGGATTTGTTCAAAAACGGTAAGAGAATATTTTGATTATGTTAAAGACTAGACAGTTTTATTGTCAGAGTATATACATTGTGGCGTTGCGCGATTCCATTTATTTATTTATATTATTTATTTCGATTTAAGAATATTGTGTTTTGTCGCGCATAGTTTTTAATTCCAAATCGATGCTTTTCCTTTTCTCATTTCGATCACTTTCCAAATGACTGACTGGTGAAATGAGTTTTATTGCGATTTTCGACGAATTCAGCTTAAGACATCGGGCACTGGTTTCTTATCCGAGTTGTTGATATAGCGTACACTCATTGGCGCGTAAACGTCAGGAAGTCGTGCAAAGTACAAATACGTCAAAATTACTCTCTTCCACCCGGCAGATTTTTCCCCTTTTGGCTAACGGACCAATTCTCGGGTTTCGTCGTTTAAAATATCAGTGTAGACTATCATAAATTGTACAAGCTATTGATTTACAAGCAACTTTTTTTTTGACCGTCGTGTAACGTTAAAAATCCTCTTAATCCAATTGACATAATATTTTATAGTCAACTGCAATATTTCCAAAAACTGATTGTTACTGGATATCTTGCTTAATTTCCTTACCCAATCCGAAAAAGTTCTAAATCTATGTTATGTGTATAAGTTTCATATCGACAGTCGTAAACATGACAATACGACGCAGAGTGTTAATAACCATCATAGTATAGTTATAACGCAAATTGAAGAATACTCGAGTTTACGGATAAATTATAGTTACATCGTTAATTCTCCTTATGCAAGTCCACGAACGAATTTAATCAGGATCCCATACTGACCTACATAATTCCGTTTCAATTATTAAATAGTTATTTTCCTTATCGAGGTTTTTTTCATTCAGAAACAATACAATAAAACCAATGCCAGCGTTTCTGTGTAATGGTTATTAGTTATGACTTATGACTATTATTTAACATTGTTTTTCATAATAATTAAGCGCATCGAATTGATTAATTTGTACCTATTATAGTTTTGTAATATTATATGATGATATTTTTTGAAATGATTTATAAATTTAAAGTAAGATTAAGTCATTTTAATTACGTTCGATGAAAACTATTTATTTATATTTATAATAATATATAATAAGTATTTTCTTTGTACAGATTAAATTATGGCTTAGTTAGATATTGGTGTTTGACGAGGATTTATTAATCATATCGGTAAACAAAAAAGTCCAAAAGGACTCTAGGAAAGTTAATGATATCAATTGTTGTTCTATGTAATACTGTAAGCTTATTATTTATACGTATTGAAAACGGAGTGATGGTCTTTTGTACCATAGCGGTGGATTTATAGATTTCGAAAATAAATTAATCGTAAAGAAATGTTCTTTTCATTATGATCAAGTACATTGACCTTTCTTAAAATTCCAAGACTAACTTAAGTCTTTTTTGAAAAGACTGATTCAATATTATATTAGTAAAGGTCAATACGTTAATTAAATACAAATAAAAAATACTATTTTGTTTATAGTATTTTTTTGTGGTATTGATTCTAAATATTTAATAGGTACATAGCTATAATTTTTCCCATCAGTATACCAATTTTTAATAAATTTTTATACCTAGTGTAAAAATATTTCAAAATTAATATTTTCAACATTTTGCAAGATATAAATAAATAGGTATCAACATTAAAATATAATATGAAATATATTTATTTTTATTCGTGCAAATTTTGTTTATGTACTTAAACTGGCACTTTATAAGTGTTAAAATATATGTAAATAACGCGAAATTACATTAATTAAAAAAAAAAAAAAACTGGTAAAACAGCTTTGAATTAGAATTTAAAAACAATCGTATAAACATTAATTGTGTTATAATACACGCTATGTATGATATACTGTAGTTAAATCAAATTAATAGCAAGTGCACCACGCAAATATTGTTTTTTCAATCAATTGATATTTTCAATCATTACTGAGACAATTTCGATATAAAGATACAAAATGTACTTTAACATAAATTTAAACTAATAATGAAAAAAAGAAAAGAAAATATTATAATCGTTTATAGAGAAAACCACATAATAACGCGTCCAGCCTTGAATCCAATCAGTTATTTATTCACGTGTTCAAAGACATTTGTACGAGTTAATATAATAATATAATGCAATAAACTATACACGTATAAATATTTATGAATAACCTGTCTCGAATTAAATTGTGTTAAGTATAATATATCATATCATATACAATCATGTATTGGTATAATATTTTTTTTCCTCCTTATCCGATAAATTATTATCTTATGATGTATTCATTATTAATATTAATAAATACAATTGAATAAATGGGTGTACACTGTGCAGCATTGATTATCTATTAGGTGAAAATATGCTACATATTAAAATAAAATACGATATTATTCGAAAAATACTTATAATTACTACCTGCATTTTTACTTATGTCAAGTAAAATAAGTGAATACATTTCAATAGTTGATAGTGTAGTCTTATGTAGAATGAATATAATATTTTTCACGTACAATATACAATATACAATATAGTTGAAAATACTACTTAAACCACAAAAGATGTTTACATATTTTTAGTTGTCAACGTTTATAAAGAATAAGGACATTTTGCTCGGCTAGTGTAGATTATAATATGTGGATTTTATGTACATGGCTGAGATTTTTTTTTTTATGTTTTTCTCAACTAGGTGAATATTTCGTGGTGGGCGTGGACGTGGAGCAATACGATGCGGAAAACCCTGGGAAATATTTGACGGGCATGTTGTCGAACAAACAAGATCCGATTTTGGAAAAAGCTTTTCGATCATTTTTTAGCGTCGTGCCCACGCCACCCAGAGGTTTCAAGAATTTCTCGGTCAAGGTCAACGAGTACATGGAAAAACCACCATTTCTGTTCCCCAATCCTTTGGTGCAGTTGGGTGGTGTTAAACAGGTATTGTTAAACATAAAATTGCTTTTTTTCAATACTTTAATGATACAATATAATATTGTATATCCGCTGAAAATGATTTCCATATCATTGGAATGTTGTTGAATTGGTAGTTTTTAAGACCGTAAATGAATAATTGATATATACAAGATGGGGTTTCCATTGCACCACCCAGTACAAGTAAATCAAATCGTGCATAGATACCCCGGACATCTTCTTTTCTTTTTTTTTTCTACGACGTAAAACGATTTTGTTTTTATAAAACGGATGAACAAATATCAAACAACCGATGACGGCGTACATGTATTCAACTTCGGGTAATCGTTTTTGCAGTACTCGTGATTGTGTTATGATTCGATTATGATAGAATTCCGCTAGTTCATTTCAGGTTCATGTTGCGGTCAATTACATGCATTTACCTACTAATAGCCGGGAGTGTTGCAGTGTCTTGTAAAAAGTAGTCTACAGTTTGTGTCTACAAAATAATACGTAGTACAAATAGTTTTTGATGTAATAAAAAAAAATTTATTAGTTTATTAAAAAGTTAATAATATGTGCGATTCGTCTAACTTTTTATTTTTTTCTTCCAGTATTTCACATTCCAATTGTATTTATTTATTATTTTTAATTCCAATTATAAGATTTGTTTTTTTCACAATACCTCGGTAAATGTTAAACACATCTTTAATTATTATACACCACTCTATCCTAAACAGTATAAGTGGAACTCCTAGAATTTTTCATTCGTAAGTTTCTTGAGTCTTGAAAAAAAAAACTTCTTTTATTATATTTTATGATTTATTTTTTATATTAATACCTATACTATTTCTACAGTCAGACGTGTTTAAATTTTCTAATTGAGAGATAAAGTAATTTATTCGTAATTTAAGTACTATATACTTTCGGAGTCATTTAAATAATAATAAAATATTAAATGCCCTTTTTTTTAAACTAATTAAAATCATGCAAATAATATAGTATACCTAATTTTGAACACGATTTTCAGTGAAAATGTATTGCAATATTATATGTTTTGCGCTTTAATACAAGATTTTATCATCGTATTACAAAGTATCGCGATGGCGTGACATGGATAGGAATAATCTATCAGAATATTTGAAGGTATAAATATTTGTATCTTACCGTAAGTTTAAATAATTTTAAAAAGTATGTTCAATGAATAGTACAATTTAAGGCTGTATATAGCGTCTTAGAAATCGAAAACAAAGGCACGATAAAATGGAAATGTATTGTGATAAAAATTAATTTCGTACGATATAATAGGTTTACTTCCACTTCAAACAATGGGCACATGATTTATAAGGAATATGATATTAATTTCTAAGAGGAAATAGGTGTATATATGTTGTGGATGTGTTGCATATAATTTTATTTTATTTTTTTATTAAAATTCAATTTTCGTTGTCTCGACGGCTTATTGTTCCCTTGTTTTATCAACAATACTTGATTGAATGAAGCCACTATAAATTATTTTGTTTACCGGGGATCAAGTTTGTATATTTGGGTCTGTAGTGTTAAGCGACATGACAATAGAATTGACTACGTGCTAGATAAATACTTTTTATTAGCTTATAAACATGGCCGTCTTGTTGCTTTCGTCAGTACGCATTTAGAATACGATTTGTTCTTTATGGTATACTTTCGTCGGTTTCACGTGTAACGAATACCGTAAAGTTATTCGTTTATTCGCAGCTGGCGCCCTGGCAGAATGAGAGTCACTCCGCTGAATTATTTATATTTTATTAAATACTCATCACCCATACCCGTACTGATACGCCATATTTTTATAGTGACGTAGTCAAATATTATATCGGATTGAATTCTTTAATATTTTTAATATTGTGTTTTAAAAATATTTTTATTAATATTTATTACATAAAATTATGGACTACTATACTATTAGTCTCGCATGATTTTTTCTTTCGATTGCTACGATTGTGGTTTTCGATTCAGAAGTTTAAGCCGACAAAGAGGTTTTTCGAATCGAACAATACAGGTTTATAATTAAGTTGTCTTTTAATAATATTGTTCACCAATTTACTCGCTCTGTCCGCGGGCCGATGTGCAGTGATCGCGAGAATTAAACGATTAGGTACAGCCGCCGCACCGCGCGCACCTTATTGCAGTATCATCATATAGCGTCGTGGTATATATTATAGACTATGAGAGGACCGAAAACACTTGAACACTTGAACACTGACAATTTATATGCTTGTATATATTACAATAATATATTGTATGTACTTAGTTGTATAGTTAACTCCTTGATTCCAAAAGTGCTGCAGTATACGGTGTGTACGGTGAAACGTTCAAGTACAGTATTTGTCTTCCGATTCGGTATAGTATAATAATAACGGGCCATCATTTATTATTTACCTCCGGTCTTGAATCGTTCGACAGAAATATTTGCCAGGGTATAAACTATCTGGCCCCCGGCCGGTCAACACGTCCTGAGGGGATAAGTTCATCTTCCGGGTATAAACGCGTAGTTAACGAGTTCGGGTTTTCGCAAGCTAGCACGTATCGATTTCGTCCATATACACCGATGAGGAGAGGGTGACCTGAAGAGCATTTCACCGAATCGATTCGAATTCACTATGCACTTGGATAGATCGAACAGATTTAATAATGCCATGGGTACCAGTAACGCACACAGGATTTTTTTTTTCAATGGGAGGGGTGGCGTAGGAGGGAAGGTTGTGCGTAAAATAATTTCCTAAAGAGTGGAATTTTGTAGAAGTCTATGCATAAACCAGAACTATGGTAAAAAGTTCAATAGTATGTAAGTACTAAATTCTTAAATAGATATTATAATCCATAAACATTTTAGTTTATAAATCCAATACCGATATTAAAATAATTCATATTATCATGACACAATAGACTAGGTATCTAATGTATTTTGTCATGCATACTATGTCGTAACTGCCATGACTCTTAGTATGCTAATAAATGTACAACTTAGTTAAAAGTATTTTAATAAAGGAATACATTTTGGTGGGGGAGGTGTGATTCCTTAACCCCCCTGTATGCGCCACTGGTGGGTATCATTCACGATCCATCTTATATTCAAAGTGTAATGACTGATGAGGAATATGTATTGATTTTATCATGACGTGTGAAGTTTTGTTTTTATGTGTCTGTGTACACGATTTCGACTAGGAGGCGGTTATCTTTTGAATTTCTAAATAATTTTCCGATTAATGGAGAAAAGGGAAAAATTATTGCAAAACGTTATAAACAGAATACGGGATTCGAACTAGATATGTTTTGTTATATAAGTTGTCATAGTAACGCGAAAAATGTTCTGAATAATTATGTACATGTTATTATTAATTTTTATAAATATAAACTGATCCGCCCAATCTTATTCACTCAGTATCGGTTCTTTTTTCTCTCTCGAAATATATATATAGTACATTGGTTTCAAATTAAAAATGTCAATAAAACGATATCATCCATCCCTGTAACTCATTACGCGGAGCCTTACCCGACCTAGGAGTTTCGCCCTTATTTTAAAAGAAAACATATTAATATACATGTACATATGTGGGTGATACCAGCGCATTCTATTATACATCACGCGTTTTACTATATTATATTATGTACTTTCCCGTTATCGTCGTCGGATTTAATAATAAAACGACTGTCACGTGTTTTACGCGAGCGGTGACGAGATTCGCAAACCTCCGGGGCTTCAAGATCATGCTGACGCCGATGTAACCGGTGGGTTATACTTTTTAAATTTATAATAATATTACAATAATACATCCAACGACGTAATCAGTGGTGTGCGCGCAGTCACCCGACGCCGTACGCGGTCTCTGCGGACTTTGACGACGAGCGTCGCGCACTGTCGTACGTTTGCGATCGGCAGATTCTCCCGTACGGTTATCGTATAACATATTTAAAATTATGTAAAAATATACAAATCATAAGTCGTTTAATATGTGTGTATATATATAATATCATGCTGTTTTGTAAAATTTATAATATGTATTACTCAGAAAGAAAAAATGTCATCAAAATTTTGATGAAAATTTTGATCAAAATGTTTTTTTCTTCTTTTTTTAAATAGGCTAAGTAATACCAAATTATAATTCATTTCACAAAACATCATTGATACATTTCTTGGTGTTAATATAATCATTAAGAATATATTTAATAAATATTAAATATTGATTTATATCATATGCGGCTCGTACGTCCAATCATATCGATCGTAATACCTACCCTCGGTCGTTATCCGGCCACTGTCATCGTCACGTAATAATAAAATTATATAATTATTAACGAATGAACTATATACGCGATAAAAACAACAAGAAAAAAACACGGTCTCGCGATATCTGGCCGACACGCGGCACGTGCCTATGTACGGACATTGACATTATTATAATATTAACGTACGTCGTCAATGTGTACCGTAGGCGCCCGGTGGCGGTGCACACGTGCTGCAGTTGTATATTAAATGCATTTCTCATATAATAAAGCTGTTTAAATGCCGCGGCGTACACAGTATAATATATTTATATTGCGTCTATTATGCAGGTGCCGTGGGTACGTGATATTGTAATGATACGAATGGACAGTGAAGTCGACGCACGCCAAACCTCCGAGTCCTGCGGCGGATTTCACACGTTAGGTATACGGCCGAGGCGTCACGCTTCCTAGACGTTACGCGCGCGCGTCCCGTTATAATGTAATTTGATATTGTATTAAATTATGCTGTTTATTATTACGAGTCGCGTGTGCACCGGTCTCGTGGAATAAAGGACGATGACGTCCGCGGCGTCAGGTCGTGATTGATATCGTTTGGAAAAACGCTGGACGTAGGCATGCAGGCATAACCATAACGGACGTTTTCGTATTACAAGGCCCGCGGTCACATCGGTACACATCCCATCGCGTTAGGCAAGCGACTCATCACGTATTATAACGCTTATGGAGAAAACATAATTAAAACGTCCGTTTCATGCAATAAAAGAAAATGTTTTAATTTAAACGCTTACTATATTAATTTGTCTTCTTATTTTAATATGCATTATTTTTACATTATTTAACTCTGGGTTTAGTATTTTTCTAAGGTTATAACTTTATAAGTTATAACGCATTCATATTTTGTATCAGATATGTATTTGGCTTAAAAAATCATTAACAATAACATTTTTTTTTTTTTTCAAAAATATTTCAAATGATGCTCTTTCCCCGTGACTCCCGGCATTATCTGGATATATAATATGATTACATTTAATGTATAGGAAGAACAACGGGATAAGAGCGTCAAAATATAATAATTTGTGTATATATATATTTTTTTTTTTTTAAGTAAATATTTTTATTACTAGTTAATAAACATTTTTATAAAATATATTTTAACTAGAAAAAAATAAGTAGGTGCATTCGAAACATTTAATTGTACAAACTTAAATAATTTTTTCAACAGGATTTCAATAAATATATAGTTAAAGTTTATCATACAAAACATTAAATAGATAGTTACTTTATATAAATATTTATGAATAAAATATATTTTTCCATATATAAAACGGTAAATCAGAGAATTTTTTTTTTTTTTTTTAATATATTTGACTTTATTATGAAAAATTACAATACATAATAAAATACATAGAGTACAATAAGTAATATAAATATTTTACAGATAGTTCACAGGTTAAATTATATACATGAAGGGGAGATCACACACTTGTGACACCCCTGAATATTTTAAGTACTTAATCTTAAGTTATCAGGTCACGGCACCAGTTTCTTTTGAGGTGTCTAGCTGGATTGCCGGGGAGTGTAAGTGAGGCTAATTCGTTTATTAGTTGATTAGGATTATCTCGTAGTTTTGAGTGGAAGTGCTTGTAGAAGATAGAGGCAGTTTCATTGATGGATGGTAGTTTGAGATCATAATTTAATGACTCATTTGAGACAAACCCGGGTGCACCAGTGATAACACGTTGAAATATGTTTTGGAAGGCTTGAATAGTTCTTTTGTTTGAGTTCTTTGCAGAGTCCTAGATTATGATGCCATACGTCCAGATTGGTTTAAGAAGAGTTTTATATAGGATTATTTTGATAAGTATAGTTAAGTTCGAACGGAGGAGTGGTCTTAAAAGGTGGAGTCTGGAATTAAGCTTTTTTCGCTTATTCTTTAGATGAGGAAACCAAGTTAATCGTCTGTCAAGTATAAGCCCAAGGTATTTAACTTCGGTCGAGTGAGAGATGTCAATGTTGTTTATTGATACAGCTGGACAGCTATAAGATCGAAGTGTAAAAGTGATAAAGAAAGACTTAGATTCGTTGATTTTTATCTTCCAATTGGTGAACCATTGTGAAAGATTATTTAGGTCAGTTTTTATTTGTTGAGATGCAATGGTATGATTAGAAGAAACTGATAATAAAGCGACATCATCAGCATATGTTCCAACAAAAGTATCTTCTGATGTAGGTAGGTCTGACATGTATATGGTATATAAAAATGGAGCGATATCACTGCCTTGAGGGACACCAGCAGAGATAGGAAATTGATTAGAGTGTTGTAAGTTGAGGTGGACATTAAATGAACGATTTTCTAGATATGATTTCAGCATTAGGTATAAAAGGAACAGGAAATATTTTTTTTTAGTTTTAAAAGAAGACCTTCGTACCAGACGTTGTCGAATGCTTTTGCAACGTCTAAAATGACTCCAGCACAGTATTTTTTTGTTTCGAGTGCTGTTGAGATGGTGTCCACTACACGGTGTAGTTGATGGGTTGTGGCATGAAGAGAACGGAAACCAAACTGGAAGTTTGGGATACTGTTGTTCAATTGCGCAATGATAGTGATGTGCTTGAGAAAGAGTTTTTCTAATATTTTTCCAAGAATCGGTAGAAGGCTAATAGGCCAGTACGAGGAGGGTTGTTCTGGGGGCTTACCAGGTTTGAGTACAGTGACAATGACTGATGATTTCCATGTAGTTGGGAAGTAAGATAGACGAAAGGCAGCATTATAAATATGTGATAGATGAAAAATTATTTTCGTTGGGAGATTTTTAACAACTTTGTTGGAAATAAGATCGTGGCCTGGAGATTTGTTATTTGCAAGTTTTTATATAATGCCTACTATCTCCGCTGGGGAGGTTGGTTTTGCAGGGAGTGCCATAGGTAAAATTGATTGAAGGGAATCTATAACTGTCACCATATGTAGTGCTGGTGTGGAAATAAGATGAGGTTTGAATACTCCAATCAGAGTATTAGACTTTTTATAAAAGTATTCTTACAAATTTTTAAACGTTATTAACTAACCATGTTACATAAATTTGCAAAAAAAAAAAACATAAATGTATTAAACAAACAAGCAGATGACTTGCCAATTAAATTTGAATTTTTATCGTTTGAAAACTTTAGTGGTTTTACACGTTCTATAATATGTCATCATGTGAAAATACCAAAGTTATTGTCAACCAAGTAACTTGTCATCTTCAATAGGCCAGAAAAAATCACTGCCACTCATATTGCAGTGGTTGCACTGACAAGAGAACTGCCCATAGAAATAGTATTACATTAACTGTATACTACCTATATTGTTGTATCATTGACAATGTCTATACATATAATGATGTAAAACAAACGTAATCGGTCAAGTCTATGTAACGTATAATGTTGTGCGACAATTTGGCCGTTTCAGCGCGTGTACGGTCGTGTACGCATCGATATATTATCTCTATGGTCGAAGATTGATGAGAATACATATTGTCCGACGGAATGCCCTGATTGATGTCGATTACCGCCATAGTCGTCGGTCGAGATTCCGACTTCAGTGTAATAATTCTTGATGGAACAACGCGGTTGCTAACGAGTGCAACGTCTCGTGTAGGTCAGGACATCGCGGCGTTGCGAAATAATTCCGTACCGACAATAAACTAATGGGACGTTTTCACATTGATTCCCCCTGTCCAGACCACGTTTGATGTCAACTGCAGCGAGCGCGTGCGTCATGATGAGCTGGTGACGATCGTCGAACACATACTAAAATAACTAAAATAACCATATAACCACGGACCGCTGCGAACTGTCGTCGGCGTCATCATAGGCGCCAGGTTTTGAAAATGGCATGGATGGGGGGGAGGCACTATTTTAAAAACAAACTTATTCAAGAACTGTTTTACCTCTACCATATATTTCTTATTTTTCTTACATTGTTCGTCAAATAATAGTTATTTGTTGTTTTATGTGTTCTAACATTATAATTTTTAATAATATTAATATCATGCAAAATCACAAGACATCAAAATAAAATCACAATAAAATTAATATTTTGTGGATATATATATATAACATTATATTGATTTTTTTTTTATGAGAAACGTGGGGGCAGAACTCCGTTTTATCAATCTCATGGGGGGCTGCTACCTCAAAGCCCCCCTGTACAAGGCACCTATGGTTAGCATATATGCGTTAAAAAAAAAATAATATTATTGTATTGCTATGCGCGGTGGAATTGAGACGGGGGAGGGGAAAAAAAAACGTCTGTAAGACATCGCTATTATAAATAATTGCAAATAAGTGCAGCTTGTTTTTATCATATTGTGATGATTGTTTGTATGCGAACGAATGATAAGATATTATATTAGGTGATCATAAATTCATAACATTCATAACGTTCGAAAAACTATAAGCTAGCTAATGTCACAACAGTAGAGATATACATCAAAATATAATAATACCTTATCTATAGTAATAACATTACCATTTTAAAAAGCTTAAACATCCATCGTTATTAATTTATGATATTCGTGGAAACAACATATTTTTATGAACTGTTAATAGCGAATGTCATGATGAGAAATAAAAGCTAACAAAATATTATTATTTCTAAGAGGTAGTGTAGTATTGCACTTTTCAAAAGGTGAAAAATGTAATTTCATATTTTATTACAATATCAATATAAACGCTATTTTTTTTTTCAGAATTTAGTAAGGTATATTATTATTTGGGTATTTTTTTTTTTTTTTTGTTTTTTTTTTATACTTAGTTTTTCATTAGCAGTGCTGCCAGTTGAAATTCTTTTTGCAGGAGAACGGTTGTTATTAAATCAATGGTTCATTATTATTAACATACCTCGTTTTGCTGAATAATGAATATAGAATATTGATCATTAGCGATATTTCTTGTTATTATGACGATGGCTTGAGTGACTTGATTTGTCGTCGTCCCCTCCCAGCATGTCTCGTTAAACTTTGATCGGAATTTAATTACATGGTAATCGGATAAAACTTTTCGCTTCAGCAAATCTGACGCACGTAACAATTTAGATGGACGTTATTTTTTTAAATTTCTACAGTGAAAAGATGAGTGAATTAATTTTTTCCAAACGTTCTCGATTGTCTCCGACAATATCGATTAACGCGTTCCGTAAACGATAATATTATTATAATATGTTATATTGGTCCTGCCCACGGTGAACGTACACCATCGTGGACTACTTATTGCTCGTGGGCTCGGGGAGTATATATAATAATATTTGAACAGGGACAAATGGCCGTCGCCGTTTCGCCGTCGCTACTTCGTCGTAAAACCATTTCGCCGTCGCCGTTTCGACGTAAGTCCACTTCGCCGTTAAAAAAAAATCCACTCATAAAAAAGTCATAAACTCGTAATTATTTCATAATAATAATAAATTTTAAAAATATATTTTAATCATTATAAGTATTTACATAACATTCGTCAACATTTAATAATAATAATACTTAATTTGAACATAACACATTATTTTATACATTTGATAATATGTAGGGGGGAAATCATCATTATCGGTAATATTATTAGCATTGTTACTATATAAACCATAATAAATAAATAAAGATGAATAACACGTTAATATTTAATTATAATAATAAAATTATTTTAAAGATAAATTTTGGGAAATTCTTCCCAAAAATGAAGTTAAACCAAGATTTTTGTAATTACTCACAATTTTGATTAATTTTTTGTCGTTATCTAAATATTTTTTTTATTTTTTTGGTGTAAAATAAATAATGATGAGTATAATGCTCAAAATATATATCATTAAAATTATTATTACTAACTCATCGGGTATTTTTTGACGGCGAAACGGCGACGGCCATTTGTCCTAGATCGAATAATATTGAATAATCGCCCGAGATAATTGCATTATATGCCGCGTGTACTACATACAGTCTGCGTATCATTACGGATAGTTGTTAATTTATTAATGGTACGCATTATGCAATTATATAATAATATTATATGTAATTATGTAACACGTCATGTGCGGGTTGTAAAAAATGTAGTCGATTCATTCGGTTCAAGCGTATACGTATACATTGTACTTACATACCGGCCTATACGTTTAATGAATATTAATATTATAAAATAAACGGCTATAGGTACGCATAAAGAAGTGAACAGTAATAAGATTATTATACTAGTATTATTGATATTATTACTGTTGTGTTCGTGTCGTGCGGTAAAATAATATAAAAATACGACTGAATAAAGGACTCAAAGGAAAACATCCTAGTTCGGTTCCATTAAACTCTACTCCTGCAACTTTGTTCGTCGGTTTTTCCCGGAAACGCCGTAATTAGCTCGTTTACATATTAATTGTTTACGCATACTGCAGCAGGCACACACCGTCGTGGTGTACGAAAAACAGCTCGATTTTCACGCCGACTTGATTCAAACAGAGTTTTGTTGAGTAATTGTGCACGTCAAACGCGTGTCAGTAAACTAAACAATCTAAATACGGGCTCGCATGGCTTCAAGTGGCAAAAACCGCAGGGAGGACTTCATGATTCTCATACCCCGTATGAGAGGTTCCATTTACCTTTGTGTACAATTACTTACAATTAGTTATAAATGTATAATGTAGAACTGATATGTATTACGAGTTGATTATTGTTTGCAAAACATTGTTTATCTCGTAACTACATCCAAGGCCGTATTTCAAATTTTGCCTTCCTGGGGCAACAAAATCGAGCCACCTCCTCCAACCCACAAGGAATGTTATATACATGGTTACATAATATAATATATATATATATATATATATATATATATATATATGTAGAGGCAGTTTTAAAATTTGCCATCCCTAAAAAATCGCAAGGGGCAACATGGGACCGTTTACCCCCCCCACTCTAAATTCAGCCCTGACTACATCGGCTGCGGTATACCGAATTCTACTTTACATTTGTTACTATAATCAATACATTTAATTCGGGTAATTATTTTGACTTGACAAAATATTTGAGCGTTCCTGTGAACTTTTCGGACAAATGTTAAAGGGCACGCTTCCTAAGCGCCGTGAGAAGTATGAGGACTCTTGCGCTTCAAACCCTGTACTCTCTCCCCTCTACCTCAATTTAAGTACGTAACCATAATGTATTGTAGTTTAGTCGTAATACTATTGTTTTTATTACCCATGGAATACTCTTATACACAATTAAGTAGGTAGCCATTTGTAATATTTATCAAAATGGCTAAATATAGGAATATTTGACGTACGTGGCCGTTTAGACGTTGGGACATTTTAACTTCGAAAAAAAAATAGTGTTATTCGTATCATGTACTATTTATATTATCATAACATATCACATCATTTATCGGTTTATTTACGTTCAACTAATTTCAACATAATTTTATTTATAATTTCATTAATTTAAATATTTTATTATTATATTTTTTTATTAAATGACATTATATTGTACGCTAAATTATTATACATCTAAATGTTGCTAATGTTATGTACCTACTCACTGACTTAACATATGTGAACTATCTATATACATGCATAGAATAATTCAGCTCTACCTAAGTTATAGGTATATAGTTACTTAGTTCTGTATTAAATACAATAATAGTATATCGCATATCAAACCTAACCGTAAACCGAAAAAGTGTTTTAAGCTAAACGCACATCGTTAATATTACATGCTTTCACAATACCACTCAAGTATGTAATACTTATGAATCGAAACGTTGCGAATATGAAACCGGTGGTGGTTTAAAAACGATATTCTCTCCGATGTAATTACGTTTTGCGCGTACTCATACGCACACACACGCACACGCACACATACAGGCTGCAATACGATGATTATGTTTTCGCAGAAACGTATATGTGTGCATGTTACTCTACTTGTAATAATTGAGACCGTGGTTTTCGGAAACTTCAATGCCACGTGTAACTATACTGTCTAGCTGCGAAACAAGTTCTTAGAGCAAAGTGATTTTTGTTGTTTATATAATATTAGTTTGTTAGTTATTTTTTCTACGAGATAATAGCTCCAATTCGAATCACTCGTATACGTGGAAAATATTATCGTGAAACGTTATAATAATATAATGCGCGCACCAGTCAATTGCGGTACAAAAGTTATCATCAATAACATTCGGACTTATTACCGGTCCAGTCAAGTATTATCAGACTGACCACCGCGTACATATTATGATGGACACACTGCGTACTGTTGTAATGCTGTTTAGGAACATATACAGATGACTATATTATAATATGCAATACTATTATAATTTGCGTACATGACATCCGTATGTAATATCATAGATTAAAATATATAATATGTCTATTTGATCAATGTTGATATTATAACATCGGTGTGTTTATGGACGGATCAAAATATATAAGTGGTTTATTCGTCCAGCCGAAAGCACGCGAACACCGCACGGTACACCTCTAAAGGCACACAATGTTATAATATTATACACATACGTAACAAAATGGAACGCGCGCGCAGCACACTCCGATCACGGCGATACGATTTACGATAGTCGTCTAAACGTAAAAATATAATATTATTATTATATTGGCACTAATACCCGTGTAATATTATGATTACGCGTTATTTACGTTTATTACGATCCGTTTATTTGGCGTACAATTTAATAGATGTTTTTCGACTAAACCGATCGGCAGCACGGCGGCAGCCACTCGACCTTGTTCAAACGTACGGCGACCACGTGAACTCGCGTTCTTTCACTGAACATGTATAATACGATAGTATATGTAATGATATGTACCGCGGTTAATACGTTGTGAGAATTATGTGTATTATGATATTATAACGATTATGATAGTAATATTATGATCACTGTGTACGGTCGCTGAAACAAAAAAGGGTAAACGTTTCCCATTATGATCGTGTAAAAATAACATCATGACATTACGTCATATATTACATTATTGGCATATTATTAAAATGTTTGTTTTACGTATATTGTTTACCAAGATATAATACACCGATGGACGATTGTAGTCGGTGTTGCGCAGTGTTTCTTCGACTGTTTATGGTTGTTCAACTGTACTCCGTAAATATTTCAAATATTACCAATACTACAAAAATTTTGAACAATTTTGCTAATGAGAGCAATCGTGTCTAAAGTTGATACAACACATACACACACACACATGTTGTGAAAAACCAAGTAGATGGTACTAAATCTTATATAAATAGCACCTCACTTAATTAAAATCAATGATTTATAGGAAATTAAATCAAATACGGCGTATCAATTAAAATGTGGTTTTCTATGCAATATATCATTGCGTATATTATCAATAATAAGCCATCGATTGCATTTCGTGTACTCTGTGTGTATATTTAAACTACAGCTATAATATGTATTATATATTTAAGTTATATAATATTATACAACTGAAATCGTTTAGAAGGACACCACACCTGCTGCATTGTCTCTCCGTCTTACAAACGTATAGAACAAAGCAAATCTGCGTTTACTATAGAACTAATTTTGTGTTATCAGATTTATTAGTTAGAGTAATTTGTCCTATTTCAACTGAAAGTTAAAAATATTATTAGCGAGTTGGGACAATTTTAAAAACTCATAACTCGCTTAAAAATTGAAATTTCGTAAAAAAAACCTTCGTGGGTTCATAGATAATAACGTACTTAGCTTTAAGTTCAGATGGGTCGGATTACTCTAATTTTAAATCTGTCAGCACAAAATTAGTTCGAGTGAACGCAGATTTGCTTTGTTCTACGTTTGTAAGACGGAGACAACACATTCGGATGTTCTCTTACAATGATATCAATGAGAAAATATTGCGAAATGCACCGTATGTTTTACGCGCGAGCGAATATAATAAAAATATTCAAAGTCAATTTTCTTTTTGGAAATTTATAGATTTCTGTCGAGGCAGCGTATTTGTACGACGCGGTTCATTTGTATGCCAGAAGCGTACTGGAGCTGATCGAATGCGGTGACGACCCGAGGAACGGCACGGCAATGATGGCGAAACTCAAAGGTTCACACTACAGAAGTGCACTGGGGTAAGCGAAACACGTTAAAAAGTAAAAAATATTAGTTTTATATCGAGAAAGTTTAGTGGAAGGAAAAAAATAGTAAAAAAAGAACAAGATGTTTCTATATGGGAATTATATGCGAGCAAAGCGTGTTTTAAAAGTTTGGACCGTCAACAGAAAGACCGACTTTTTATATTGTAGTTCTCGTGATGACACGTTTCCGAACGAGCTATATAGGTACAAATTATTATAACGAATAAATAATAATTTCCAACTTTGCAGTGTACTGTGAAAAACCAAGTTCAACGATCGTATTGCATGAAAGTAAAATGTTTGAAACGTGTAATAAAAACGTTCTTTGTGACATCTTAACTGCAGGTGTACGTTATAATTTTCGCAGGTTTTTATGACAAAAAAATAATACAACACCGAAGTGTTGTTTAAAACAAAGTTGTTTCGAAAATTAAAACTTTAAACTTCAACCAGATGTTGGCTTATGCAAACTTCAGCCTTCTCAATAGCCTTGGTTTTGACTAACATCCGTTTTCTTTCGTAATATTATATTATCATTTAGCAGTACATAATATTATTATAGTAGTCGATTTGGATTATAATAAAATATTTTCAATAACTACCTATGTGTTATACTTTATGTCTTATTACAGTACATAGGTATATAGTGCATGTGGGCACCTCGGAATTTAACTTTGTGGTAGGACATCAGCGATGGAATCACTTTTTTTGAAAAACTATAAACTTGCTAAACCTATGTAATAATGTAACATATGTAATATATTATATATATATATATATATATATATATGTTTTATGTAATTTATATTCAGTTATAACTTGTACCTGGTTATAGTTTATCACCTGTATACATTTTGGATAAATATTGATAACATGCATATACATATAACATTGTTCGTTAAAAATAAATTAAATACAAATGCTTGAAATTTAAATGCAGATATATTATGTTCAAAAAATGTAGTTGAACCCGCGCGCGTTGTAGTTTTAATTTAATTTTTCTTGTATACATGATTTGTTGACTTCGAAATTCATTTGCACATCATAATATAAAAATATAGGTAGTACAATGCCTGAATGAACACAAAACGTAATGAATCAAATTAATAAAATACTCGCATATTTCTCTCTCTTTCTGTCACCATTAATTTTTTTTTATAGTTGTCGTACGTGAACGTACACGTGTACACTATTCGTTATAATGTACTCTGCGGATTTCATACCACCACGAAACAGTAACGTGCTCGTATTATAATATTATTACGAGCACTATATATTCACCGCAAGTATATATTAATCATATAACGGCTATACACAACATCGGACCGACCTTTATTTATTATTTCGGGTCCTATTTTCTCTTTCTCTCTCTTTCTCTCTCTCTCTCTCTCTCTCTCTCTCTCGCTCTGTCTATCTATCGGTTTTCACCTTAATTAATTAACCATGTCCATTATGCAAACACCATAATATCACACAATGGTGTGCTCAACTATGTACTTATTCCGTTGGCGCGTCAAAATGACGTGTTGAATGATATTATTACACTCAGGCTATACTTTTATACACAGATATAATAACAATGTATCATCACGACGCGGAACAGCACGCCCAGGCTATTAACACGTTATTTTTAACGATTTTCTCGTTACTGTGTGCACAAAACGAGCTTTACGTACACATATGGTGCATGTTTTACTTTCGTGTAAATCTCACGCTCCGTGTGTTTCCTCATCGCAAATCGCACGTGGCAATATATCTTTTGTACATGCAGACTCTTTCTTAATGCAGTTGGAGCCTTGATGATACCGCAGGCAACTATATAAATTATATTGGTACATATTATGCATGCGTATATAATGTTTACCATCATCAGATTTCATGTCTTGCTGTTACGAAATCGTCGTGTTAATGATTTAACATTTTTCGATTCTGAACGGAGTGATGGAATCTATTGGTTTTATAGATATGTTTTTTTTTTTGTGTGTCCGCAGACACGTCATCACGTTTTAGGGCAGTAAAAATGCTTCGATTTCCTTATATAGCATTGTTTTTCTGAAAGAAAACTGAATGTGACTTGGGCAAGTCAAAAATTAAATATTTCTAATACTTTTCAAAGATATTGGGAAAAACCATAAAAATATTTCGAAAAAACGGGATTTTTACGCAAAACCACGTTTTGACAAAATATTTTATTTTAAATAATCTAACAAAAAGAAAAAACTGCAAAAACTTTAAATTGTCACTAAATATATATATTAGCGTTTTCTATACATACGAGTAGTAAAGGTTTCCAAGTATTTCGACTTTTTTTTATCTTTTTATAAACAATTTAAATTTTTGATTTTTATAATTTTTTTTTTTTGAATTATCGATAAAAAAATTTGGATGTCCAAAACACTTGAAAATTTAATACAAGGTTTATCATAAGATGTATTTATTATAATAAAAAAAAACCGAAAATTGTGTATCACAAAATAATTTTATAAGCCTGTAAAATTTAAATTTTTATGAAATATGTCAAAATTGCGATAATTTGCAAGTTATTTTGCTGTTGAAAATTCATAAAATTGTTGGTAATTAGACAGGATCCAAAATTGTAATACAAGTTTATCCATAAGGTTTACTTTAAATATCTATAAAAAAATTTTTACTGGACATTCAGGAAAAAATTTTTACGTCCGTTTGAAATTTAAATTTGTATGAAATTGCATAAAATAACGATTTATTCTTAAACGATTTGAAATATTTGTTACTATTAAAAAAGTATGAGTTGCAGAAACTTTAAATTTTTACCATTTGTTAAAATTGGAATTTTATTTAAGCTATATTTTTTTCAAAATATTATACTGATTTTTAATCAAATTATAGGAATTTGAAATATTTGATTGTTTTACATTTTTTGTTTATAATTGTTGTTATAAAAAAATTAGCTGGGAAAACATATTTGAAAATTTAATAAAATATTTCACAGAAGTTGTTATTACTGATTTCAAAATTATTAAAACCCATATGCACAGTTATTTTTTCTACGCGTTTAAAAAGCAAATACTGACATAATATTTCAATTTAAAAATAACATAATATATTATGATATATTATACCTATTCTAAATTTATATATCATCTCCTTTCAGAATCGTTATTCGTATACCTACAAAGATATCTATCATTGCATTGAAATTTAACAGATCCATTGTCATGATCTATCCTATGAACGAAGTGCACCTACCCCCTACTGTACAGCCGAAGGAGTCCCCGTGTAGTTCTTTTTTAAATTAATTCCTAACTCTTAAGTTTCGAAAATTTACGGATAACATACAATGTCAACTTTTATTGATTTTACATTTTTTTTAAAAGTTTTTCTGGACCCGAGGAAATGATTTAATATTAACTTTTTACAAGTCTATATAATATACTCAAATCTTGACAATTAATTTAGATTATTTGTTGAAGTGAGTTTTAAACAAAACTGAATTTCACACCGAACATAACTGTAGGCGGACGTTGATGTAGACGAACACCCCATAACGATTTTTGGTTAATTATATCCATATATATATATATAGGCACTGACCTGGTTGTGATAACAGTAAGAGCCTTAGGTGTCGTGGGTGACATGTGTAGTAATTTATGCATTTGCTCTAGGTGCCCACGCCCTTCGTGTACATAAGTGCGTTATTCCGTTCTCGTTTTATTTATATTTTTTTTCGTTTTGCTTATAGTGCTTATACGATAGCTATCAACACCAATGCAATTGTAGAAATCATAACTCTCTTTGGTAAAAACGATTTATGACATTATATGTTATGGTGATTTATTTTCACGCGATTTCTATTACTTCAACCGTTGTATAACCGAAATACTATTAAAAATGGGTTTCCTATTTTTCAAGGTTCAGTAGAGAAACTGTTGAATCATATTGACTTCAATTCAACAAACTTTAAGCTTTTTTTCAATCAGGTTTGCTATTTTCTTCACTCATATATATGAACATTATATTGATGGTTTTTCTTCCTTTTTTTTTTTTTTTTGTAATAAAACAATAGTTCGTAATTACTATAAAACTGTTCGAAATCGAACACTATACCGTAACAATACTGTATTTAGACACTTAATTATGTTACAGTTTTATTGCCTCATATGAAATTCGATCTAAATTATTTCATTTTTCGAAACTAGTCCAGAATTTGAGCTTTAATAGTAATATTTTTAAAAGTATTTACTTAATATTATATAGATTACAATGTTTTATTTCATCGGAGATTTATATTATACATAAACATAATCTAATATTTTTTAAGTTATTGGACAAATTTTAGAAATTACGTATTCCTCAATTTTGTGTCATCTTAATAATTCAGAACTAAACACCTGCAATACAGAAATCAACTGAAAAACATGCTAAAACTGTAGAAACGAGGAATGTCGAATTTTGGTTCGAGAAAAATTTTCAAGATCATAGAATTATCGACCGGAGATCAATAAAGGTTATATGTATCAGAAATTATAATTAATTTTTATTAAAAATTACAAATCTGTAACACGAGATAACAATTGTATGCAGAGGAAGAATATTGTTTCTATTCGCGACAACAATCGGCTCAGAATATCGTTTTAGTAATATTATATGAAAAGAGGTGTGGTAAAACGACATGATAATTAATTTAATATAATGATTACGACCAAGGTTATAAATTATGTTCTTCGGTAATTAATTATCTTAGCCATCGTGTAGTATATATGTCATATTATTATATTGCACGTTCTTATTATACATAGGGTATTTTAATTATATTATATTCGTGGGCACAGCAGTTTGTCGTCAATCCGTTGTGCCGATTTACAATATTACAAAACGTAAATTCAATAAATTATTATTTTGTTAACCGCCTCTCGGACTGCATTTTATAATACAATATATTGCCAACAGCACGAGTAGATTCGGTGCATATTAATATTATAATATTCTAAACGAGATAGATTTCAATACGAGAACGTTGCAGGTACGAAGTGTACATGGACGAGAATGGGGACGCGGAAGGGAACTACACTTTGGTGTCGCGACAACGGCAACGGGACGCCTCCAAAGGATATGGCTTATTTCCAGCCGGCAGATTCACCAAACTGCGGAACCTGACCAGAAACCCGGTATACAAATAAAATATTCTGTTTCCCGTCCAAATGTGCGTATCCGAGCGTGGGCGCGAATCAGGGGGTAGGGGAGGATAAAAAACACAAAGAATAATATGATTATTGTTAACGTATAATATGTACAATGGATTAATGTTATACAATTATTGTTCGATGCAGGAGTTGACGCTGGTGACGGACGTCGAGTGGATATCCGGAAAGCCGCCCGTGGCCGAACCAGCTTGCGGGTATCGCGGCCAGAAATGCATCAGTAAATTATAATATATTTTTTTCTCCGCTACGATATAAATATAGAATTTATGTTTTAACTCAGCTGTTTTTAACCTGTGATCCACGACCCCCCGGGGGTCTACGATACTCATGTCGGGGGTCTACGGCAGTATTAAAGCTTTCCAGTATTGAACCCGTTCAATAACTTGTACCTCAAACGCATCATATTAAGTAAATTAAAATTTCATTGTAAAAATAATAAAAATAAAATTATTTATTTTACATTTTTATGAAAAATTAAATGTAATAAAAATAATTATAAATGTGATGTTTTGTTATGTCTACTTATATAATTTGGATTTTGTATTATAATTTTGGTTATGATAACATGAGATGTTTTGTAAAAAAGGTATTTCAAAAAAATTGGTAAGGAGGTCCGTGATTTCTAAAAATTTTTCATCTGGGGTCCGTCATCTACAAATTAAACGTTAAAAACAGCTGTATATAACCTATGAAATTATTATTGTTGATGATGTTGGGCCGTCTATCCTCGTTTCAGCGCACACAGCGGAAATACTATCGATCGTTGCTGGCACGCTGCTGCTGGTGTTGGCCGTCATCTCGCTGGTTTTCTACAGGAACTGGAAGTACGAACAGGAGCTGGACAGTCTGCTGTGGAAAGTCGACTACAAGGACATAGAGATCAACGACACCGAGAATGGCAGCACTTCATCCAAGATATCCAGAGTGAGCGAATGGCAGGATACGAACGATATTGTGCCCATGCTCCTCGAGCGTAGGGAAACCGAGGATTTCGAAGCGCAATAATACAATATAAAAAATAAATCACACATATATATATATATTACATAAACATTTAGTACATAAAATCTATAGGAATAATATAAAATAATGATAATCATAATAATAATTCAAACGGAACGTGTCAGTTATGAGATAGAATAGAATAATACAGAGAACACACTATTTTCCCCCCATTTCCCGGTAAAAGGAAGAGATGATATGAAATCTACTTCTTCGTTCAAATCACAAATTGGTTTATAATATAACATACACTTGCAGTCTGCGTGCGGAACGAATACACGTAAAATTCGAATCATGGACATTTGCGAGACAATATTATTATTGACGATTTATTATTTTCCACTTTTATTTTATAAGAAAAATATGTTGCTTATAAACTGTCGTTTCCAGTGATTCCATTTTTCCTCGTTACGTTATCACATATGTTTTCTTCAGTCGGTAACTAAGTTTTCGCGTTACGTCTCAACATACTTTAGACATATCTTTAAACGTCCAAATACCAAATAATTGTATTCATAAATTTTGAGTATGTACCTAACGTAAAAATGAAAAAAATTGACAGTATACGAAAATCACTCAAATCATTGCTGTACGTATTACTACGATATTTTAATATTATATTGGTATAAAAACATTTTTAAATAAAATGCAGTATATATTTCATGACGTACAATATATACATTTCTAAAGTGACTTTTCAAACATATTAATGGAAACAAAACACGAACCACGTGGTTTTAAAGTTGATAAATTTTGACGAAAAAAATTGATTGTATAATAAGTGCCTGCACCTTACATTTTTAAAAAAGGTATTATTGTTTAGGAATTATGAACTATAGTACAAAATTATAAATTATAGTACAAATTTACAATTATATAGTATTAGATTTACATTCTAAATTGTGTATAACATATTTACTATATACCTTTACTGTTTGATTTGAATAAATTATTTACTTATTGTTTAGCAACACACTATCTCATTGAGTTTAAACATTTATAGCAATTTATAATCAACTAGAACGTAACAATTTAAAAATGAAATGTTATCAAATCCGCGTTAAGGATATTATTCTTCTTGCTGATATTATAATCAGTTTATACATACATCCATGTTGTTTATTAACATTCTAGCAAAACGATTTCCAACTGTCCACCGAGTAGTCAATTCGCAACACAACGTTAAAACGAACATGTTATCTATGTACTAATGGTATGATATATGATCAGCGGCGTATAAAGAACTAGAGCACTCGAACGACTATCTAATTCAAGCGATTCCGAAATTAACTTCATATGGTTTTACGCACGACTCGCTAAGTGTTATACATTTATACAGCGACGGAACGCGAGATTTGTGTGTGGTTTTTGTTTATATACATATGTATATATTTTAAATTTATCTATACGCAGACGGAAGACATTGAATAGATTTAGAATAATTATTTTATCGAAAGTTTCGGATAATTTAAATGTTTCAGAGCCGGAGTCGTAAAATTAACGAAATTACTGCGATCTCGCTGTACGATTAAGCCCGGCTATTAAATAATATTATTACTGTAAACCATTACGAATTATTATTGTGTATTGTCCAATGGAAATAAAAATAGCAGCAAACGTTAATAAATATGTCTATAAATTGCCGAGAGTTTTGATTACGTTTGCATCCTGCAGTGACTTATTCGAATTTTGGATCGTATCCATAAAGTTTATGGGGCCGTACGAAATTCCTTTTTGGCTATTATAACTAGAAAAGTTTACGATTCAGTGGTAAATCGAGAACACGGCGTGTAATTGAGACCGCCGCAGACGCTACAAATCGCAAACAATTTTTGTTTATCTCTAATAAAATAATATAAATCAATTTAAACCGTTCGGTTAGTTTTTTTCTCTTTGAATTCCGGGGTCGTATATTTACTCGTGTAAGTGTACTTGTCGAAGGTAAAATAATTTTATATTGAAGTCATGATTAAAAAAATAAAAATGGTAATAACCATTAATTCGATACGATTTAATCATATATTTAGTATAGCATTTATCTTTTAAATCCCATAAGCGCCATCGTTTTTGAACACCTCGGCTTTCAGTGAAATAGAACATAAACGTTTTTCCAACTCAATGTTTTCTTAAATAGTTTTTAAATTCTTATTTATCTTAATGCTACTATATGTCATACACATAGACAATGTAATATTACTTGTTATTTTATTTTATATTTTAATATTATAGATACAATAAAAATTATTTCGCATTGTTAAAAAAAGTTTCCATTTAGAGACAATTGTAACTATTTTTCGGCATAAAACATACTATTATGATAAAATAATGAAGCGAAAATTATATTTATTTTACAATGAAAATTGGTGTACAACCTCTATTTACTGTTATCTACTCGATTATTATATTTATTAAACTTATGAGAACAGATAATATCTACACCCACATATCGACCTCAGGATTTTGATGTGATAAAATTACTTTTTAATCAAATATAAAAAATTAAATCTAAATAATATTTAATCAGTAAAGTTAATTAAAAATGTATACGTGCACGGGTTGATGTAGATAATGTAAAATGTCTGCTATAATTGTCAAAAAAAATAAAACCATTCACGATGGAGAGTACGTTCTTAAAAAAAAAAATAGTTGCCCCCCGGCTATAGGTTATGCAGCATGACGCCGAATCAGTCACTGCATTCGTTACGGATAATATTATTATTGCATCACATTTCACATTTTCACAGTAATCGGAATTGTTTCAATTAGTGTAAAATTTGTTGCACATACCGACCAATAGGAAACAATCACAAACACAATATGAGATTATAATATTAATTGTTAGTTGCCGATTATGTAACATAAGTCGTGTCGGATAGCGATCACAATAGCGAAAACGTATATAATCGATGGAACATTATTTTTTGAGACAATAATGCAATAACAATAATTATTAATAATCATCAAAGACGATCGTGTATATTATAATATACTGTTTGATGTGGGCAGTGAACAGCTCTGTTACGTAGTGGTCCGTGCGTATATATACATTCACGTGCTTCTCTTACAACCACAACATTGGCCAAATTCATTACAATAATTATGAATATAATATTATTATGTAAATCGTATTTGGTAAAACAGACCTAATTATTGCGGTTCACACGCATGTAACATTAACACCAAAAGTTGCACGACTATGCCGTTCAAACTTTAAATGCTTAATGAATATTGTTTTATCGTACGCTTTTCGAACGTGCAGCGTGATCTGGTGCACTTTGAACGAACAAAACTGATATAAACTCAACGTTGCGTGTAGAAAAATATAATAAAATGTATACAGTGTACTACGATAGGATTTACTGATTGCGATAACTCCCGTTTAAATACAGAATACAGACCATTAAATTCTGTTTTATTTTGTTGTTTTTTATAAAATTACTAAAGAATAAAATTATAATATACTTTTAACTGTCGCTAAAAATCAAATGCATTTTGTATACCTAATGAATTAGTTGAACTGTAAATACATGTCCCTAAAAATGGAAGCTCGAATGAAATATGTGTTATGCTTGATAAATTCGAACAACTTTATTTTTAATTTTTTTTTATAAAAAAGATTTTTACTAAAAGATATAATTTTTAAAACAAAAAAAAAAAAGATTAAATACATTATTAGGCAACAAAAAAGCAAAAAAAAAAACAGAATTTATTTATTGTTATTGACACCAAAGAATATTATCGCGATGAATAAAATACTCATAGGACATTCTGAAAGCGTAAAGTGTAATATCGAAATAACGCTTTAATCGCACCAGACGAACCGTCAGATAGCAGCACGCTGTCCTCGTTACGGTTTTACTGTGCGAAATTCTTACAGTATATTATTGTTCATCGTGTGTATTTTTTTAAGGCTCTGCACCCATTGATTCGGACCAGCCAAGTATCTTTGAGCTCCAACCCGGACGCGGATTTCCGTTATTCGTCGATATTCACCACGGTCGGCATTTATAAAGGTCGCGTGTTCGCCATTAAAAACGTGAAGAAGAAGTCCATAGACATAACCAGAGCCATGAAAAAAGAACTCAAAGTGGTAAGTGTGTTTGACACGAATCATTGTAGACAGGTGTTCGGTTTTTAAATATCAATATAAGTGTTAATGGAACGAAAAGTGTGCATCAGATTAACAGTAAGCAATGCTTTGGAAAATAGAATATGTCCTAATTCTCATTTATCAACATCCCACACAATGGGGTTTGTCCGATAGTTTTTTAGTACGTCTCTTATACTAATTTAACAAAACGTATTACCTGTCATTGAACATATTATGTACAATATTAATAATCAACGGTATTATGACGTAATACATTGCCTTACGATTAAAGTCGTTTAAAAACAAATCAACATGATGGATAATAAATAAAAACATTAATGGTTATATATTTTGTGAATAAAGAATAATGTTTTATTTTAAATAGCTTTATAAATACTGAATAAAATATAAATAAATATTCTGTATTGTCTTATTTGTGAATAAATTAATTCTATAAACTGTGAATAATATACAAAATAATAATAGTATATAATATTTATAACAATGAAAATAATTATAGTAATAACTTTTATAATTTAATTTTTAACTGTTATCAACATTATTATATGTTATGAATTGACATGACTATATGAACAAATAAATAACAAAATGATGAACATTGTTCAAAAATTATAAACAAATTATTTTTATTCATTTTTAAATTTTATTTAAAATGAAAAAATTATATAAGTTTTACATTATACAGTTGAATTATTTATCTTCTTTAAATTCGGCTTGTAGCAAAAATAGAGTTACAGATACGTTTAAATTAAATTAATATACAATTTAAGATTGTAGCTTATATGTTATAATATTTTAAAAGAGAGTCACAAATATAGATAAAGTTAAACTAAAATTGTATTTCTAAAAAATAAACATTTTATAATACTATTTATTGTTTTAATTTGTTTTTATAATACATAATATTCCTCTTAATAGGAAAAATCATATAATTGTAATAATTGGATCCAAGATAATTAACAAATTGTTAAAATGAAGAAATGAAGAGTTAAAACAAGACGTATCATCTGCATATACTATACACGTACATCAATGTCTAAATTACTATTTACATACTATTTATGTTCTTAATGATTAAGATAGACCTCAGAACACTTTTTTGAGGAATACCACGGTCAATTGATAATTCATTAACAGTTGTAGTCCCATTCAAACTAAACAATATTCTTTGTATTTTTAAAGTAGCTTCTGAACCAACCTAAACTCGACAAAGTGATATAAAAATTAGATAGTATATTATGAATTTATTCTATATGTGGTTAACAGTATCAAAGGCTTTTGCCAAATCAAGAATAATCGCAATTACTTTCTTGCTAATGTCAAAAGAGTTATTTATAAAATTTGTTGGGCTGTATAAAGCATTGTTTATTCTCAGGCCTGATCTAAAACCAAACTAGTGTTTAGAGAGCAGTTAATATATTTCTAAAAAATGAATAGATCGGCTTTTAACAATTTTTACTAATATTTTAGAGAAATTACTGAACATTGAATGTGGTCTATATTATTTATGTTAGTTTTATCCCCATTTTTATATTTTGGTTTAATTAGTGTCAATTTAAATTTTCCTAGAAAAATTAAGGGTTTAATATTTAAGTAATAAATGTCAAGTGGATTTGTTTTACTGACTACCACTATTTTTAATATCTTTAATAAGATATCATTAAAATCCATCGCAGTATTATCTTTAAAATTAATTATATCAGATTCATTAATTGTTTTATTATCAAAGCTGTTAAATAATTTTCAGGAGATATGCTACTTATATTTATATGTTGACTCTTTAATATTACAAGATAGATCATTACCAATATTAACGAAGTCATTGTTAAATATATTTGCAATGTTTTTTTTGGATCATTATAAACATCAAAAGTGTTACCATTCAATTTAATTGTTTTTATATAATCAGTATTATTATTATTCTTACCTGAGACTTCTTTGGTTACCTTCCATGTAATTTTTGGACTAAACGATACCTCATTAAATTTGTTTTTGTAATAATTAATCCCTGCTACTCGTGTAATAGTCGTTGGTGTATTTTTATATTTATTATAATACGAGTACGAGGCAAGTTTAACACTAATAATTGTACTATCATGGTATTTTTTAATTTTAGTGATAAATGTTGTTCAGAGGGTACAGAGCAAAGACGTTATCCATTCCCTAATCCTCTTATTTTTAGAACTTATAGAACTCATTACTTTTGTTGTTGTTGAAATATCATCAACATTTTTAACTTTACAAAAGAAAACATTAATACAATTATTCACATCATTACAACTAAAAATGTTGGTTCGCAATTTATTTATAAATTATTCGTTTAGATATTTAAAGTTAATTGTTTCAAAATAATTATTTGTGAGGTTTTTTTTTTATAGTTCCTATTGCCAAAACAGCAGATAAGTGTAATATTAATCCGTGAATTTTTACATTATTCTAATTAAATAATAACTGCTTCAACTTTGAAGTTAATAGTATTATTATTTTTAAAAATATGTAATTCCAGCAAGCTTGATTTTGACCGATTAAAGAGTTCTCGTTTATAAATTTGTTGAGGACTATAAAACAACTTTTTCATACAAAGTGTCTATAGGGATTAATTTTCATCAGAATATATTCCAATTATATTTAAATTCATATCATCGATAATTATAATAACAAATATTTTAAATATCTCTACATAATTTGTCATTGATTTTTGTTTTAGTAAATTTTCTCGATTAGATAAAATGAAAATATCAAAACTTGGCTTCATATAATTATATATATATATATATAGGTATATATATTATTTTAGCAAGTTATTTTCTGTCTTAAATTATTTGTTATTAATTGACACTTCTTTCAGTTTTTTACCAAAATCGTCAAATTTGTCACTAATAAACTTTACTGAACTGACCGATTAAATTACGAATAATATAAATTAAGTAAATGGATAAATGGAATAATAAACAACAAACAATCGTAGAAATGAATATACAAATAACAATCAAATCATAAATAAATAATGAATAAAGAATATTTTTTATTGAGATAATTAATCGACTAACGGCAGACTTGGCTTAAAACGTTAATAATAAACAAATAAATTCCCGAAAACAAAGTGGCTGTTGAACAGCGAGAAATTCGTGAAAAGTCGTTTAGGAACTAATAAATCGTGTTTGTATATTATGTACAATATTATGATCGCAGAAAACATAGTATTACGTCGTAATAAAGTGCGTATGCGTATACGGATTAAATCGTATTGTGTTACATAATATTAACGTTTATTACGAATTTTACGACAATATACACGTATTTTTCATTGCCGTATTTGACGCGCGTTGAATTAATCTAACAATTATTATTCACGCCTAATCAGTCGATTTTTGATGTCGTTCAAGAAACTACATCTATTATTATTATTATGCGCTGTGCATAGGTACGTATGGACAAGTATCGACTGCTATTATTACAGTGCACAAGACATAGGTGCAATTTGAGATTTATAATTGGGGGGGGGGCTTAATATATTTTTAACACAATACCCTGTGGCAAAAAAAAAAAAAAATAATAGTACATTAAAATTTTTAAATAAACAAAAACAATCTTAAATACAACTTTATAGACTTATAGCTTGCGTTTAGGTATTCATTTAAATTTAGGTATATATATATAATGTAAACATATATGGTATTTGTTGTATTCAAAATATAATCCTGATCAATTTTGAAATCAAAACTTATTCTATAACATTTTAAATGTTATAATAGTATTATTATTTATTTTAATTATACACTAACATTTTTATTTTACATTTTATATTTGATGTCAGTTGAGGAGAGGGGAGGCAAAGCCAATTTGGATGTTGAGGGGGAACTAACTCCAAATTACGCTTATGACACAAGATGGTAATAAAAAACATGATACCTATTAACTTTAATATTATTACCTATCGTTTCAGATGCGAGATTTGAGACATGAAAATTTAAACGGGTTCATCGGTGCGTGCACGGACCCGCCGAACATTTGCATTGTAACCGAGTACTGCAACCGGGGTAGCTTGAAGGTAAATCGTGACCGGCAGCGTGCATTATTATTAAAAAGAATACAGATTAATAATGTTTTACGTTCCGTTTCAGGATATTTTAGAAAACGAAGACGTCAAGTTGGACAACATGTTTGTTGCCTCGTTAGTAGCTGACATAATACGGGTATGTGTGTTATAATATTATACACGAGCCATGTGGACCCAGACGGTGCAATATTATTATAATATTATATAATTGTCTCGCGCTTACTTGGATGTGTCCGGAATCTGATATATTCCGATTGTTTACAGGGCATGTTGTATTTGCACGATTCGCCGTTGAGATACCACGGCAACCTGAAGTCGTCCAATTGCTTGGTGGATTCCAGATGGGTACTGAAGCTTACCGACTTTGGTCTGCAGGAGTTCAAAAAAGATTGCGAAGATTTTCCACATCATTTTCTCCAACACGACTTCCGACTTCAAAAGGACGACGAAGTTGATTGCAAGTGTGAAGGTATGTCTGTACAGGCTCCAGTGTAGTATCCACTTGCAATATACTGTGATAATGCATTTTACTATCTTCGTCTGAAATAACGTCCGAATAATTTAAAAATTGCAATACAACATTTTTAAATAAATATATTTATTATAAATTTATTTCTCTGATAGTTATATAAAAATTATTTACTTTATAGGACTTTTATACATTTCACCGGAACTTTTGCGATGCTACAATTCATCCATTCAAATATCATTCGGAACTCAGAAAGGAGATGTGTATTCATTCTCCATTATCCTGTATGAATTACATAGTCGCAAAGGTCCTTTTGGTGAAAACCACGGACTCGGGGTGTCGGATATTTTGAGAAAAATCATTTATTGTTCACCGGATGGTTCGAATCCGTTTAGGTAATTTGACAAATTACTATCAATTAATATTACATAGGTGCTGCAGAAATATAATTTTGTGCTTTTACTTTTATTTCTTTAAAATATTAAATCTAAATGCATTAAACTGTTGTGTAGGCCACCCTTAGACCTGTTAGAAAATAATTTCGATTTCGTGAGAGATTGTTTGGAAGAATGCTGGGCAGAAAATCCAGAAGATCGTCCAGATTTTAAGACTATAAGAGCAAAATTAAGACCTATGAGAAAAGGAATGTAAGTTTGTTGAGTAATACAAATAATTAAATAACAATATATATTGTAATATCTTTACACCGTATGAAATTTGTTCATAAATGTTATTAACCATTGAAACTGAATATTATATTCTGTTAATGTAGGTAACATATATACACAATCACCATAATATTGTACATTAAAAATGTGTTTCAGGAGACCAAATATTTTCGACAATATGATGGCGATGATGGAAAAATATGCAAATAATTTGGAGGTATTGGTTGACGAACGAACCGACCAGCTAGTGGAGGAAAAGAAAAAAACTGGTAGCTATTATAAATTAAGATTTAAATAATACATTTTAACGCTGCCATTTGCATTTCGTACAACAGATGCTTTACTGTACGAAATGTTACCAAAGTACGTTGCCGAGCAATTAAAAAGAGGGCACAAAGTGCAAGCTGAAAATTTCGATTGCGTAACAATTTATTTCAGTGACATTGTTGGTTTTACTTCCATGTCAGCTGAAAGCACACCGTTCCAAGTACGTATAATATCTTCATCACTGTACAGGTTACGATAGCATGTAGTCAAACTATAAGTAATCGATTTGGGTGCGTGTGCTTGTTTTCGTAGGTGGTTGATTTTTTGAACGACTTATATACGTGCTTCGATTCCATAATAGAGAATTACGATGTCTACAAAGTAGAAACGATTGGAGATGCGTACATGGTGGTTAGCATATCAATTGCATATTATGCGTCAAGTCGAATTCTCACGTTTTTTTGTTTTTGCCGTAGACATTTTCGCGTTGGTTTAACGTTTCTAATTTTTAGGTCAGTGGATTGCCCATTAAAAACGGGGACATGCATGCCGCGGAAATCGCTACCATGTCGTTGCATTTACTAGAAGCCGTGAAGAAATTTCAAATCAGGCACAGGCCGTACGACACCCTTAGACTCAGAATCGGAATACATTCGGGTGAGATTAAATTTAATTTCATTGCCACGCGCTCGAGAGTTTCCAAGCGAAAAGCAAATAATAAAAATACAATTATAAAAGAAAAAAACCCGTTAAAAATCAATAACTAGTACTTGCGGTTATTCCGTAATAAGTTAACGGTTTAGCCACCGCGGAGAGTAATCAAAAGTAAATATATTAACTCCCAAGCACCAGTCATTTTTGTAGTCCGTCAAAGACAGAACGGTGGATATATTTATTTAAAATTAAAATCTCGCAGTTGATGATTTCATATCGTAGTTTATAAACAGTTTTATTCGGAAGAATTAATTATAACATCTGGAACTCGTGGCAATTTTTTTTTGTACTTTACCAAAAGTCATTGTTTATTAATTTATATATTATTTTTTTCTTTAATTAGGAATCTTTGTTTAAAATTAAAATATTTTCCATGTATAATTTCAGGTCCAGTCTGTGCCGGCGTGGTTGGATTGAAAATGCCCAGATATTGTTTGTTCGGCGATACGGTGAATACAACCAGCCGAATGGAATCCACTGGACAGGGTGAGGACAAGAACGGGATTCTATTTTTTACGACTGCATGGTGTAAATCGTACATAATATTATCGTTTTATGTCCATGTGCCAGTCGGTGGAATAGAATATTTTATTTCAATCACTATAACTGTTAGTGATGGGAATTAAATCCGGATTTTTCGAAAATCCAAAATATCCTGTTTCCGGATTTCGGAATTCAGACTAGAAAATCCGAATTTTGGATTTTTCAATTTTGAAACCCGAGATTTGGGTTTATCATTACGGATTTCTGTATTCTAATGATAAGACTTTCGTTACACCACTTTTTGGTCGCTCTTTTGATTGTCGGATAAGATGATGGTGGTCTGAATAAGATAATAATGGGTTAACATTTATCAATTTCACGCACCATTCATTTTTGAAGATACGACGAATAACTAAAATTTATTTTATGATATCCAATGTGTATATCATACAAAAAAATTGTATTTTTTGAAAAACAATCTACAAAAAAATTATAAGAATAAAAAAGAATTATTATGATACCAATTAAAAAGGGTATTATTATTGAGAATTATTTTTTAATTTATTAATTATGTATTATTTATCTACTGTTATTTTATACAAACTATATAAAACTATTATTTTTTGTTTATTTATAGATAATTGTTCTGATATTTGTGAATGTGATACTAATTTAATTGAATACTTTTACTATAAATTATAAATGTATTTAAAAGCCCTGATCTTTGACCTTGTTATCTACGGCTTTGATATATTTTTTTTTTATTTTGCTAAGTGCTTTGGATAAAGTTCTAGTTACAATGAGTGTTTGAGAACTAAAAACTATTAATAACATTATAAAAATATTAATTTAATTTAAAAAAATGTTCATTACTATGTATTTATTATAAAAAAAAAATACTAAATCAATATTTTAAAATTCAAAATCCAGATTTACAGTAAAATTCGGATTTTGAATTTCAAAAATCCGGTTTTTAAACTTCAGTGAATTCCAAATTTTTCCATCATTAATAGCTGTGTATTCAATATGGAAATGATATTGTGTTGGCGTTATTCTGCGATCGGCATGCGACGACCGGACAATAAAGTTTAATGTCTTACGAAATCACGTGTCTCGTTTAATATAATATCATAACATATAGTGTACTGTAACAATATAATATTGTGTTTTGTGCGACTGTATCGCCTATATTGACTGTACTAACGGCGTTCTTGTGCGCGTGGCTTTTCAGCGTTAAAGATACACTGCTCACACGAGTGCCGGACCCTGTTGGAACGGCTGGGCGGCTATCAGACCGCGGAACGGGGATTGGTCGAGATGAAAGGAAAGGGCAACGTGCGCACGTATTGGCTGGTGGGCGAAGACCACTTGCACCGGCTCAAAAGGGACGAGTTCAGGGCTCAGAGACGGGAACAGCAGACCGGTCGCAAGCACCGCAAGTCGTCGAAACAGCAGAAGAACGGGAAAGAAGGCCCGCGGAGCTCGTTGAAGGTCCCCAAGACGACAATGAACGGTCCACTGTCCAGGTGTGCTGTTTTTACAGTATCATAATCGGTACATTTACTTCATATTACCGGCAATGTGAATAGTTCAGGCAGGCATTATAAATATTGTCTAGACATTATGTATAATGTCGTGTGATCTTACACAATAATTTATCAATTTTTTTCTTTATACTGACTAAGGTATTTTACAAAATGTCTAAACAATGTTGATTATTCAAATTTGAATTTACAGTCATTTTTCATGTTATGTATTATTATTTATTAAAATCTTAATGCAATTTCTGTAGTTGGGATTTCGTTGACTGTCAATACATTTTGTTGGCAGACTGTAAATTAACTTTTACCATACGCAGCAATCATTAAAACAATATTATTGAATACCAAAATTAACTACAAATTACATTAATTGCTTAATCAGCTTTGGGAATTATTCATAATATCTAGTCAATATTAAAACTATTTATTTTTCCTTATGTGCATTATGAACACTATCGGATTATTCACATTGCCGGTAACATTCATTATACCTAAACGCGACAGCGTGTGCTGCAATGACGTTGTATTGTTTGATGCAGTTACTGAAATCATTAGCCGATAAAATTTAAAATCAAATATTTTACGTTTAAAGTAATAAAATTTTATAAGATGAATATAATTTATTATAGTAAAAACGATTTATAACAGTATGGAGTCGTACTTAATCATTCACGCTTGATCAGATATAATATTACAGTCTAAGCTCATTGGCTCTGAACCTTTTGCCGTATTATCAATGACAATGTATATATTATAATGGTGTATAACGGCATGCGTCCGCGTTGCTTGTTAAATTTAAATAACTTTTAACCCGTTTCTATAGTAAAATATAATATGTATCGACTGCTGGTTTTCGAAAATCGTGGGTCGAGTTCTACTAACGCGTACCGTTACACATTATAATATTATACAGATAAGGTCGTCCCGGAAGTAAAGTAACATTATTGTGTTCCTAATTTTCCTTTGAAATGTATGCTATTTTGGCTGTTTTAAAAACATGGATTTACACTCGAGTCAACTACATAAGGGAAGTAAGTGGGCTGCATTATGACCGATGCATCAATCATTTCGTTTATGTCATTTATGTATGTACACGTCCCATGCGCACGTGCACCGGATGATTTACTAACCGCGGCAACTATTTGAAAGTAGAGTATATATTATACGCTGCAGTGGTGTACCTATCTGTAATAATATTATGATTATAGCGTAACTGTAGAGAACCAATTCACTTTACGTAATGCCGTATATAATGTATTTTCAAATTGTTGACGTTTATCCAATATTATTATATTGTATTTCAGCGACCCAGATTCCAAGTCTGCAATCAGAATAATTATTTACCCGTAACATTTCATTTTTGAGTAACAGAGTTTTTATGTCCGTGGACTTGTAGTATCAGCTTTTGTTTTATATTATAATATTATTGTCATCATTATATCTGATATCACGCACGCACGCTTCATTGGATCTGTCCCTGCTGCCGCACGTCCCGTTTTCGGATTCTATACTATTAGAATTTGGAGGTCCTTATTACGGAACGGGTTATTGCCCGCCCTTTTACCCCAACCATTCTTCTGAAAAGGTAAATCCCTAATCTGTGAAGAAATACTAGCTGAAAATGGTGTTTTTCGGGTAGACAAATATGACCCAACGGACTTTAAATCTGGCTGGGCTTCCTAGTTTAGTGGAACGGGCCAAAGGTGGGTTAAATGCTCGAATAATATATAAACGTTCATTGTACGCCTTACAGCTCAAAGCACTTGAGTTATGTGTTTCACAATTTGCGTTTCTCGTTGTTATTCCATCGCAAAATAGGGTATAAGAGTATACTGTGTACACGGTATATTGAGACGGTATAAAAGTATGATTATGTACAGGGAATATCGATTGCATTTTAAGTATGTCAAAATTAAAAAAATATTCAACTAGACGTTTCTGAGATTTTTTTTTAGATATTTTCAAGGAAAATTGTTTAAGGCTTAGGTAAAACGACTGAATAAGTATATTAATAAACATTCAAGAGTTGAGAAATCGTTTTTTAGTGTAAAATGAATTATTGTGTAAAAATTTAAAATGTTAGCAAACCACTACATTCCACCTAAAAATGGTCAATCGTTCAATACCAGGTAATTCAATAATAAATACTTTATATTCGACGATTGTATAAAACCGCTAGCTTAACTTATTTTAATACATTTGGTGATACATTTATTTATTTTGATTTGAGTACTTTAAAAATATTATGTTGTTAAGTGTCAGCATTGTTTTTAGTTTTATTCAAAACTGAATGATTTGTTTTTTTGATTAAGTCTATCAAGTTCATTCACTAAACAACTCAATAACGACGGTAACTGGTATAGATACTCGAAAATAAAAAACAAAATTCATCATGTAATTAATTTTATATTTTTTATAATAAATTATAAAAATATCTACGAAAACGAATAAATAGAATTATAGAACTTGACATAAAGATTAATAAAATTACGTAATAAAAGACTTATTACTTAACATGAGTTTTTAAAAATTCATATACTTTGGTGTACTTTAAAGTTAATTTGTGTTCAAAAGGTGTAAAACTGTAATAAATGTTTTTATTTCAATTTCGCAAAGCATGTTTAAAATGTTTTCCATTTATGTAAACACAATTTTCAAAGACAAAATCGAGTTAAACATTTTGTTATTTAAAACTTTTGGTATTTTTTATCGGAAAAAGTTAAAAGTACTTATTCTACTGTTTATTAAATTAATAATTTAAGGGGCTTACAAAAACGTCTCATACAAATACTTACAAAAACATAGATTCAGCAAAAAACACTGGTCTTGTTTACAATGGTTTTGTCCGTGGGTAAAAAGAAAAGGCCCTTCTATAATTGATCTTACTTTTTTGTGTTTATGTAAGAGCTAATAAAATATAAACGATAAAAGAATACTTATTCAAATCAATAAATACTTACCTAATGGTTTTATTATAGTATTAAAACCATCTTACTATATAACCATATATTGCATAATAGTATAAAATTATTATTTTTTATTTGTACAAGCAAGTAACATTATGGTATTGTTTATTTTTAAATTTTAACGTGGAAATGCAATGACGACAACAATATAATTTTTGTGATAATTATTCAGTATTCCGTTGCCTTTCAGCTTTGAAAATCCAAGATTTTCCTCGACCAGTTTATTCTGTCATTTCACATGTACGAGTGATATTTATCATGGAGTCCATCCATCGGGTTTTTTGTTTTGTACATTTTTGTGGATGGAAAAAATCAAGTGGTATGAAACCTTTAGCATGAGGAATAAAACTGATACAAACATACATAATATGTTAAACAATACAAGTTATTCTTAATAAATAAATAAAATACATTTTGAATAATATTCTTCTTTTTTATTGTAAAATTATAGCAATGCAAATGATTTACTATACCAATATGATACTATAATAATAATTATATTATAAATTATCATAACTAAAGATTCCTGTGAAACTACAATTTTTTATTACGTATTTCTTAAATCCATAAAAATAAGTTACCTATAAATTTGAATCAAGTGATATACTATATTTAGATAAATTTAAACGAATTTTTATGTTGCACAAAATCACACGTTTTTGGAATTTGGCATTAAAATTAATACTTTAAATTTTATTTCATTAAAATTTAAAATTCCCAAATTTGTAGTTTTGTAAAAACATTTTTATTTTATGTAATCTATATTGTTGTATTGTTGTAGGTTGCAAGTAGTATTGCAGGAGGCTAAAAATACATAACAATACATTTTAAATACAATTTTGTAAATCAGATTAAATTTCATATTATTTTTACGTAATATATATATATAAGGTATATACCTTCCTATAAAATATAAAATAGTGAATAATATTAGGAACAAATAAAAAGTTTTAATAGTAAAATTCGAATTAGGTATAGTCAGGTACACTCTGAAAAAAGCGTTGTTATACACCTGATAGTTTTACATGTTTTTGCACATTCTAGCATTTTAATTGCACGTTTTTCAGATGCTGGCTGCACAAGAAGCCGATCTTTAAATTCATCGTAATAATAGTCGTATGATACGACAAACCTCAAATCGATAACAATAACGATTATGACTTAGTTTTCGGTAGTTTGTCAGTCATCGTAATATTATGTAATACGAGTTTCAATAAATTTGGAGTACAATGTAGTTATCTATATAGTGAGAAACATGCGAATTAAACACGAATACGTAGGAATAATAAATAACGAATAACCGAATAATGAGCAATAAATACATTATAATATCAAATAGTATACCAGATTGATGATGCGCATAACGAATAATCGAGGGAAATAGATAATATTATATAGTAGAATTATTAATCGAACAATGTGAACTGTTGAAAGCGACGAATTTCATATTTTATCTTTTAACGCATGTCTATGCCGTTTGCAGATGCTGCAGCCTGGAGTCGCCGAAAAAGTTGAGATTCGCCACGCAACACGACGACGGGACGCCGGTGAGGAGACGGCCGTCGGGCGTGGCCGAAGAGGACGAGTACTGCTGCGACCGTCACCTGAGCGTGTCGTGCCCGTGCATAGACCATTTCGATCAGACGGCACCGGCGTCGGCGGCGGCTGCGGTGGCTGCGGTGGCTGCGGCGACTGCGGCGGCGGCAGCGGCGGCGGCGTCCGGCAAACGGTCCACCGCGACGTGTCACACGCTGCACGCGCCCACCAAGGTTCCCGGATTCCCCCGCGTCAACTCGGCCCCGGTTACGCCCATGGCCGCGGACTGCATCGACATGACGGACGTGTCGTCGCTGTGCACCATGGACGACGTTAACGAGCCGCTGTTAATAAGATCCGCCGACTGCAAGGACGGAGCGATCACGTTCGTGTGATAAAATAGAGGTACATATTATTATGTATTATCATAACCACTTGGATTATTTTATTTTGTGTTTTCTCTGCCATAACGTCCAAACGTTGGCCGACGACGACCGACCTGATGATAATATAACGTAATACATAATATGGTGCGTGCATTGTAGCGCTAAGGTATTTTGCTGTTGTTGGAACGCGTGATTATCGTCGTGCACATAATATATGCGTAGATACTCAAACGGTCACCCATCCGGAACCTGGTGAGTCGCGAGCCGGTGGTGTTTAACCGCAGTGCGCTTAACGGTGACCGTCTATGTGCGGAGCGAAAAAATTATGTTGCTACGACCACGTGCTGCGGACGTGAGGTTGTCAGATAGGTGTAAAATTGCGAGTGAAAAATTATGCGACGGCAACACGGGTTCGAACCCGCGACCCTACTTGAGCCACCACGTTTTTATCTTTTTCTGGCGATTTCACACTTATGTGAGTGGAAGGTATTATCAACGTTCTACGGCCGAGGGTGAATAATGTATCATGTCATTATAATATAGAGAAGATAGTTGGCGTCGAAAAAGATGCTTTATAGTTCTAGTCATTGCAACGGTAAGACCCATCGGTAGAGGCGAACCCTATTATTGTGCACCGGACTTGGGGGTCAGTTAACTATGAAGTCGAACAGAACGTACCCGGGCTACGTCGTGGTGAACTTGGTGAAATGATACCGAAGTGTGAGGTGGGTACTTTAAAATCTGTACTCGAGCAGTGGACTCGAAGGGCTTAGGTGAAGTGCTGTGGGTCCCTTTAAGACGATAACCCACAGACCCACAAGCCCTTTCGACTAACCTCTGACTAGAAATGCCTATACCAAAATTGGGATTTCGTTTAAGATAATATTATAATCCTATACCCTAAGTCTAAATTACGTTCGGAAAGTGAACGAACGCACCTCAATGAATATAATATTACATCAGTAGAACCTCGATGAACCTTCAGTCTTGGGACCAGAGCTTTGATGGATAATCGAAAAGATGGTTAAGCGAGTAACAGACATTTTTTTTACACATTATTTATTATTTTCCAATATTTACGACATGCATATTGATATAATTAGGAAACATTATATATTAGTACACTATTATTATTATTTTTTTAAATTTATTGTACATTTTTACATAATAATATTACTGATTATTTTTATTTGAAAAAGTCTGTTCATTTTTTGTTTGACCATATTACGTAATTTTTTGGCTGCAGTTTTTTTTGGCTACTTAGTAGCTGAGTCACAGTTTGCTGTTCAGACCACTCAAAACACTTGGAAAACATGAATTCTACTTAAGCGTGGGTGATATTTTTATAGGTTCTTCAAAGTTCTGTTCATTTTCATATTAATAATACGCAAATTTGGCACCTGGATGTTAATCGAGAAAATTGGGGGGATGGATATTCGAGGTTCTGCTTGGTTGACCATTGTTTACAATCATTTTTGCTGTTCCTCCGTCCCATGTACTAAGTAATTCTTGATATCGGATAAGGAATGTTCCCAATCCCGATAATTCTTATTAAAATAACATCAATTGTATTTTATCACGTACCTACACCATTTTGTAACATATAGTCGTAGTATTTTTTGAAAGCGCATGTATTGAGTATTTTTGATGCACATTAATCCGTTTGCTAATAATAATAATACTGTCATCGAGAGGGTCAGAGAAATGGGTTGTCGGCGAGTTGGTACGACACCCCAAGTGATATTATACGAACGTGACACAAACGGGCTACTTGCGGGTCTCTCAGCCGGCCAATAAACACAATTTCGACCCGTTCGTCTCGACCACGCCTAATCTAATTTAACGTCATAATATTGTGCAGGTGAGTTTCGTTATGTGCCGTCGACGGAGAACACGTCGGGGAACGACGAGCTACCGAGTACCACGCATAATATTTTTCCGTCTACAGTCGTGCGTTACGTGTACAGGCGATAGCGTTACACAAATCGAGGCGAAGGACAGAAGATCTTTGTGTGAGGTGTATAAAAAAATATTAAAAATCAATTATTTCTATCCTTCTTTCTCCGCGCTAGTTTTTCCCACTCGTAATTATTATTATCATAGTGTCCTGGTACGATAATATTACTATTAAATACCTATACATTCGCGTATATAATTTATACGTATACGTATTACAGTATTATATATCATTAAATTATGTATTGTTACGTGTATACCTACACAATAATATAGTCGACTATTATAATATGTTCCTTTTTGAAAATTCGGTTTTCGAACGTGCGTCCGTGTCACATTTATAATAATTATAATTATTATTATTAGTACTATATTATACTATATTATTGTAATAGCTATTTATATATTGTTATTATACGCATGTCGGCCGGGGCCAAGAATAATATTATGATGTGATTAATTGATTTGCGCGTGAACAAACCGCTGTAGTCGCGAGTGACAACGAATAATGCTGCAGAACAGTAAACCTGTAGTACAATATGACAAGAACACAACAGCAACAATGTGGTAAATAATACATGGTAAAATTGTACGGATATGTATCAGGGTCGATCCGTGTCGATATTATTTGGCAACGGAATCGGAATGCGACGAGAATTCGGTCGGTAAGAGCATCGGTTCTACATCGTGCATTATATGTTATTATTACTATTATTATTATTACTATTATTATTATTATTATTATTATTATTATTATTATTATTATTATTATTATTATTATTATTATTATATTAAATGTACCATTCTTTATACGTATAACATTTTATTATAATATTCAAGTAACATTCCAAACGTTTTTATATAGTTTTAAAATCAAATTATTATTATTATAATCGTACATAAGTTACGAATTTAAATGTAGTTCAATATATGTTCGTCATACTATCGTATAACGTTTAACTACTATAATATTACATAACATTGTAAACCATTTTCTTTTATATTCAATATAATTCGTTGCAATTAACCATTGAATATGTAGAAAAAAAATACAAACTATCATAATTCGTTTGATTAGAATACGTCATATTAAGTACATAATGTTATTATACATATAATATACCAAAATATTATTGATATATTCGAAAACTATTGCCTATTATACAATACTATGATTTGATACGAAATAAATATCACACAAACGTTTAAAATAATATACGTACACGTACAGTTGTTTATTTTTTCATCCATTGCTGTTCGGAATACGTTCGTTCCCGCATAGCGTTTAACATAACGTGCAGGTACATGAATATATTTCTCATGACGATTAGCATTGAAAACAATAATTTTAATAATTATTAATCATTATTATTATGAGGCACAGCAATTATTATAATAATAATTATTCAACGGATGATTAATATTCGATTTACTATAGTAGAAATTACCATTGGTTGAAGTGTATAATAGCAAGTTGTCAGCTGTCCTCATCAATGCAAGAAACCAAGAGAAAAAATAATAGTTTACCAAAAAAAAAAAAAAAAAAATTGCTATATACAGGCATTGGTTTGAAATTGTCTATGCATAGGATTACTATGACCTAACCGAGGGAAGGTGTCCAAGGATTTGCTATAATATTGTAATATTAACATACTCATACATCATGATGTAGCCGAAAATGTCAATATTACATTATTACTAGGTATAATATTATATATATATATATATATAAGTTGTACGAGAACCGTATCGTACAAAATATGTATAAAATATACAATAATACGGTGTCATTATCAACAGTCAAGAGTAATTAGTACATTTATTTATAAATTATAATTATTATTATCGTTCATTAATAACCTGATGAAAAAATTAACAATCTATATAATATAGGTACCTGGTACCTATACTGACGAATATTATGGGATGAATAAATTAAATTATTATTATTAACTGAGAGCTGATAATTACGTATGATATTAATTAAACTGGTTATAATTCATGTGTGTACAATATTATTACTATGAGTAGTTTACGATCATTGTGCACCGTAAGTATTTATAAAATCAATAAAAAAACACAATATTCGAATAAAATATTACATAAGTGCATCTTTATTTATCATTTATTTAGGGTGCAAAGCGGAAACCGCACAATCTTCTGGACTATTTCTTTGTTGACTGCACCATTATTTCTATATTGTTCAACATTTATAAAACAGAACGTCTGCAGGTGCGTGTGTGTGCGTGCACGGATCGCAATAAAATGGAATGTAGGAATGTACAGAGAACTGTCTTCACACGTAAATCGTAATAGAATAGCGCGTAAAAGAACGCAATAAAAAATAAATAAATAAAATAAAAACCCAGACTACAGGACAATAGCTATAAGCTAGCTTTCAAAATGTTTACTCGTTTCTGCATCCGGTCGAATATTCATAGGTGTACTACGAAAACAACGAAATCAACTCGGCGACGTTAGGATATGGGTATTGTAACTATGACGTCCCGCCATATTATACCCCTGTGCGTTAATATTTATTCATTAATCATGCACCAGGTGTCATCTGTTCAAAGATCCATAATATATACTGGCGTACACGAATACACGCGAGCTATGATAAAGCCGTTTCACCCGCGTCCGCTCTAGTCGTCTCCTGCAATATCAACAATGTATACAATAGCTATATATTATATAACAGCCGTTGCTGTTAATAGATGACAATCTTCGCGCCTCTTAATGGACCTTTCAGAAACCTTAAACGGTTTTGCAACACGCGAATAATGAATAAAATAATAAATATTATTATGGTTACCGAAATCGTTATAATATATCATGTCTTCGCTATAATTATTAGTCGCGGCGCTGTCATAGTTTTATACCAAAAGCTAATAAAAATATAGGTAACGTTGAAAAATAAACAATATTAACGTTTACTGTAGTAACTATGACAGCTGGATGTATACGTAGGAGTTAACATAATATTTACGAAAACACCGAAATTGGATCCGTGTTGAGCGCATTCAGCTTAGACTGATTACAGAGATAGGTACATTTGGCCCAAATACTGAAGGGAAAATTATTAATAACTTCTTTTTTACCATTTTTAATCAGATGAAATTATATACTTACAAAAAATTCAAAACGCATATAATATATTATTATATTCAAAAAATGAAAGACGTAAATTACAAACAAACATGATAGATACCTTTCCAAATTAAATTAATACTAACCATGTTTTTCATAAAATCAACTCGCACGTATACGCCACCATCTTATAAAATTATAATGTACACTGTACGTGTATCACTTGTAAAATCTTTACACACACACATCATGCTATTGAACGGAGATGATATGTTGGTCTAGAATAGGTAAATTATGTAATATATCATGTTATATTTAAATTGAAAATATATTATGTCAATATTTACTTTTCAAAGGCTTATAAAAAATAATTGTGCATATGAATTTAAATAATTTTAAAATGACAATAACTATAACTTATGTGGAATTTCCTGTTAAATTGTTAAGCATTTTGTACCAGTCAAATTTTTTTATCAATATTCACAAAAAAAAAACTTAGAAAAATCAAAAATTTAAGTTGTATATGAATAGATCAAAAAACAAAAAAATCAAAATACTTTGAAAACTTTACCATGTATAGAAAACTTCAATTTAAATTTTTTTTTAAAATGTCAAGTATTTGTGGATTTTTGTTTTTGAATTAAATCATTTAAAAAAATGTATTTTGTCAAAACTATATAAAAAAAAAAACACATTATTTAAAACCATTATATTCCATCACTCTGTTCAGAATCTAAAATAATGGACATAGAACTTCTGTGCGAGGTATTGATACCTTTATATGGTAGTATCTTTATTTTAGTTTATTCAGGGGATGTTATTGCTATTGGGTTTGCTAATAAATCGCTTTCTTCATCATCAATAATATCAGTATGTGAAGGGACGCACACAAATCCGATATTACTTTTCGAGTTGATCGTAAAGTGGAGTATTTGTTGAGAAATTTCATTTGCAGGAAATTCTAGGATAGATCTCTGAGCAAGTGTTACCTGCATATTGTGTTGTCTCCATATACAAACGCACAACATAGAAAATCTGCGTTTCGTAGAAATAATTTTGTGTTGTTAGCCTTAATATTAGCGTAAACTGAATTGTTGATAAACATCACTGGAAAAACATTATTTATCTTTCTATGTCGATTTTTTACGATATTTTATTTTTTAGCTAACTACGAGTTTTTTTTAAAACATTTTAATATTTTACATACTCATAATTTGCGTTAAAATTAAAGTATTGTAAAAATCCAATGTAGAACCACAGTCCACAGGTAATATACTCCCTATAAGTTTGATAATAAGTCAAATTACTTTAATATTAAAGCTTATAAGTTATAACACAAAATTAGTTCTACTCAACGCAGATTTGCTATGTTGTATGTTTGTAAGACGGAGACAACACACGCGTGTGTGACCCCCTCTTAGCAGTTTATAATACACTAACATTGTAATAAAGTAATTTGATCACAGTCGCGTTTATAGGCATTCTCCTCATTCAATTACAATTTAAGATTATAAAAATAAAACTAAATGTATTTAGGTTTAAGTATTTTCCGCATTGTAGTCGTAAAGTATTATTATACGCGCGTTCAGTGTGTGCAGCTGGTGCAGCCTATACGAAATTCTGTACGCTGTTTTCTTTTCGTTTTCTTCTCGAAATCCAATATTTGAACCGACGACAATACGGGCTACGGTTACAGCCAGTAAAACACATTGTACTGTTTAATAATTTTTGTATCTATTGACGTTTACGTTTCGCAATGTTAAGCTCGTGGCGACTGGTATGATTGTTGAAAGTTTTCATTTAATTGCCAAACTTTACGGTTCCGCGACTGTTGCGGAATGTCTAATGTCGTGTATATATTATTATTATATCGATTACACAATGATTGCGAAACAATAAATTAACAGCAATCGGAAATCGTGAGGATTGTATCAATTCCAGTTTTACCCCCTCGTGCGAGTTGTGCGGGCGTAGCGTTTTTCATACAACAATTTAATAATCGTATATAATATAATTAAATATAGATAGAACTCGTGGGTGGCAAAAAACTGTTTATTACGTTTTTCTTGCCGATTATGGTGTGTTTCTCTTTTTCTATATATGCTATTAGGCAATTTCAATATTAACAACTACTACGCAAATAATGCCCTGGAAATATTATTAAAAAAAAAAAAAATGTTCATAATATTTCCGCCATCCATACATTTTTATTCAAATTTAAAACTATGTAACTAAAAAACAATTCAAACAATCAACTATATGCATACGATATTATATATATATGCAACGACAATTAATATAATTGATGACTACGTTTTGTTATTTCAGCGCATTGCAGCGAGCGTACGCAACTGCATGCGTTGCAGAATACAAAACTGTGAATATAATCAGTTGAAATACATTTAACAACATAGAAAATGTATAAAGGAGTGAAAAAATTAAAGCTTCTGCGGACGAGTCTAGCGAAATAACGGGAATATTAATGCGCCCTCGATAACATTATAATATTTTTCGTCTTATCTATAACAGAACTTGTAACACTGTATATTATTTTATATAATATGCACGGAAAACGTCTGCGAAATTATCATTCTCATTGTGGTACATGATTATGAACCGTTATCGAACCATCAAAGTACAATATCTTACACTACGTCTCACGTGGTATGCAAATTTTATCTAATACTATTTGTTTTTCTTTTTTTTACGTTCAGCTTAGATAGATATTAAGTAAAATAAAATAAATAATTATACTTAGCAGATAAATCGACGAATATTATCGATTCGAATTGTTATCATAAACACTATATTGTAGTATACGAGAATATATACATATATTTATATAATCTTATATGTAAATTAAAATACATAAAATGTAGTTCAAAACAATCGTTATTAAACTGAGTAATGTATATTATACATTTTAATGAAAATATTATGTAAAAATGAACAGTAAAAACAATGAGGCACTTATAATTTCGGTTTTAATTGTATACGTTTTATTTTTTGTTCTTCGAAATGTACGAGCTATATAAATTTAAGTAGGTACTTTATAAATAATAGGTGTACTGTATTCTTTTCTTTCGTCACATAGTACGTGGTGGTTACTTACTCATAAAGAACGGTAGAACGAGCCAGTGTACATTTGAATAAAATGAAATTTTTTTTAAAAAAATGAAATAAACGAAAAATTGTCACGCGATCCACCAATGATAATAAAACCAAAGTCTAATTTTAAAATTAAGTTTAATTGTTTTTCTTGGACCTCAATCAATTCTTACGAAAGTTAAAATCAAAACATTTAAATTTAATTAAACGAGTAAAACCGTGCATACGTGCATATTAAACATGTTGAGGAGTAAACAAGAACGTCAAGAAGATATAATGTCTTTTTCATATTCGTTATAATATTATGTATTATATTATATTATTATGTATAATGACGAAGACGTACACGTGACAAAAAAAAAAAAAAAAAAACAATCTCACCGAAATATACATTTATTTTGGTTTTCGCGTAATATGAACGCATGTATATAATATTATGTTGGTATACGCGAAGAACGCACGTGGCACGTTGACCACGGTACAGTGATTCCAGTGATGTTTCTTGGACTGATTTTATTTCGTATGAGCCTTTGAGCGGATGTGGTGGGGCCATCCGATGTACATCCATTATAAGGGACCATGTGGACGCGAACAGAGAAGAGAGTCTTAAGACATGATAATATATAAGTAATATTTCGCAACAGGAAGGCTCCTTGCCAAACATAATATCGTCGTTTCGGACAGCTTCGGTCCACCCTGCCCGCGCACGGTATATGGAACCGTGCCGTGATTATTCGTATCGAATATCGATATAAGCACATTATTATTATGACGTATTATAATAACGTGAATTTTAATACCTTTTAATACAAGGTTTATTATAAGTTATTCTTATCGTAACTAAAAAATATCGGAGACCCTTTAACTCAAATTTTTTTTATAAGCCCATAAAGTTCAAATTTGTACAAAATATGAAAAAATCTCGATAATTTGCAAGTTATTTTGTAGTTGAAAATTCATAAAATGTTTTCTGTTTAAACTTAAGGTTCAAAATTTTGAAACTATAGGTTATCCATAAGCTACTCTTCAAAAATCTATAAAAAAAATTTCTACCAGACTTAAAGGAAAACATTTTATGACCGTTTGAAATTTAAATTTTTATGAAATTGCATAAAATAGCGATTTATTCTCAAATGATTTTAAATTTTTGTTATAATTCAAAAAGTATAAGTCGCAGAAACTTGAAATTTTTACCAGCTATTAAAATTGGCATTTCCTTTATGTCATATATTTTTCAAAATATTATAATAACTTATAAGCTACTTATAGGCATTTGAAATATATTTTTTTTTATAATCGTTGATAAAAATATTTGGCTTGTACAAAATACCTGAAAATTTAATAGAAAATTCCACACAAGTTGTTTTTGCTGTCATTTAAAAACTATGCAAATCCATTGTCCTTATTATTTTTTATAAGCGTTTGAAAAGCAAATATTGACATTATATTTCAATTTAAATATAACATAATATATTATAATATACCTATTCTGGACCAACATAATATTATCATCTTCGTTCAAAATCGATATTCGTATACAATGATATCTATCATTGAATCATTGCATTCAAATTTAACAAATCCATTGTAATGACCTATCCTATGAACGAGGTACACTCCACCCCCAACTGTACAACAGAGCGAGGCCCATCTAATTCTTTTTTTTTTTAATGTTTAATACATTGAATATAATTCATATATATATATATATTATATCGGATATAATCCACCATGTCCTTATCTTGGCTCTCAAATTATATCTTTCGTCCATCATATTATCATTCATTCATATAATCATATTCGAAACGCAATAAGTACCATAGATAAACCAGGTGTTTTTTCTACAAATTTCTATTTATAGACATAGAATATTTTTTTGTGTGGGAACTTACGTTCCGGTATAATTTTTTTCGTAGAGGAACTTACATATGTACCTGCTTATACCTGTTATGTTTCATGTGGGAACTTACTAAACCTCCTTTATGTTTATCCAATAAGTTATATATCCCCCCCTAGAACTAAATCATAACTACGCCACTGATTGGAAACCGTTTGGACGCAGCATAAAGTATGTAATTCCGCGTACGCTGTATGTCTGATAATAATAATTATATAATTTCAATAATAATTATTATAATACGTCGAGAAGACGGTAAATATTGAGAAAGAGAGAAAAAAAAATGTGTAAGTACAAATACAATATATTGTTAACAATTTTACCGGGAAATACGATTTACACGGGAGTTTACGTACGTAGGGCGGGTGGGCAACACGTGTTGCCGTAGTATACATTAACCGCCAGCGGCAGCGCCTGTACGGTCGGTGGACGACGGATACACACACATATAATATAATAATGTTATACGCGGCGGGACCGGAATATAATAATATTATGTGTGCACAATTCTGCGATATAAACTTAAGCCGGGTTCACACCGTGGAGCATGCTTGTCTCCGATCGGTCTGTGTAACCTGCACTACGGGAATACGCGTCCAAGTACTGCAGGAATTTATGTAGCCCTTGTTACCGCGGAGTTACCATACTATACGCTGTATTATACCCGACTGCGTGGTTTATACCACAAAGTTGATTTCATCTGCGAGACTTTTGAACGTTCGTCGTCCTGCGTACCTATACAATTATCACACTTCGATGCTTGACTGGTCGGCGAATAGATAACACGTTTTTGCGGCGGTATCACTCGTATACGTTTTAAAAATCACACGATACGGTAAAATATTATACACCCATTGTACACGATACGGCGTTGTGCGAACACGGCTTATTTACACGTAAATATTATGTACACTGCAGGCGTAGAACACCGCCGCTCCGGCGTATAGAATAATATTTCCGTTCGTATATGCGCATAGGACTAATGTACCGGTGAATATAAATCAAATCCACACCATCGTAATATGCGAATATACATACATACACGTATACTTACAATACCTATACAGTGTAATCGCGAACACTTCAGTTTTTTTTTTCCTACCGATCCCTTTCCCTCCGGTTCCTTTTTCGTCCTTTGCCGACAAATGGTGAAAAGCTCGCCTACGACTTTTCCCAAATCGCCTCGCGTATTATGCAAAATTCGCGTTTTATCGCACCCCGAACTCGTGAAAACTGTTTTCTCCTTGCCAGCAAGCTGATGTTATACACACACACACACACACACACACGTACATACCCACGCACACACGATCGCACGTCGCCTTGCACGTATAATAACGATATAATGTTTGTGTTTGCTTTTGTGTGCATGCGTGTACGTTGGAATAATTTCACTCCCTCCATGGAGTTAAACAAACACACAATATTCGTGTACACACACGTGTAAATATTTTATTAAAAAAGGAAACAATACGTTGGTTTTGACATCCAATACGTCACACGATGCTTCTATTCCGTGTCCGCTTCCATGGCACATATAATATACCTATTCGGGGTTAAGAAGCTCGTGATGAATTTATGATTTTCCGAGCGCCAAAGCGCCTCCCGCTAAAATATAAGGACGGCTGTTTTTTTGGCGTGGACGCAGAGGGTTGCGTATACCATAAAGGTAGATACATAATGATATGATAATCGTTTTACTGAACGAGTGTTTAATATGTGTCTAATGATAGGATATGATGACATCAACGGTGACGAACAGCAAGCAGGTTAGAATGGCACGACGATGACATTCCGAACTCGGAATTTAATATAATAGTAATTATAAATTAATACTTACCGAATACATTTAATGCCGATTATATAACCGTATAAAACAGCAAAAAAAAAAAAAATAATAAAAGACAGACGACCGTTTTCAATTTTATTTCCGTTTTTTATTCGTACAAAGTTTCTATCGGATCCACTATCGCCCTGATAATGGCCAATAATAATAAAAACGTATTGTTTCTAAAGAAAAAAAAACGCACATAGTACATAATACATTTACATTGAATCGATTTAATGGGCACCACCGTTTTAGGACGAAATGCTCTTCGATTATTCGGGACTATTGTACCAGAGAGAACTATATGGCACGTTCACCCAATGTCCGTCAATTTACCTAGGTACCCACTTACTACCTGCACACTACTCACCTAACCCTTCACTCGAATAACGTAGTAATTTAGCGATGATTTGATAAAACTTTTAAACGTTGCATGTACATATCCGTATTTATTACGATTAGTTTAGAGGAATATACGAAAACGGTTTTCTGCTCTCCATGCGCATAGCACTATACGATATATTATACTGCTGATTTTATGCGTTAGTAGTGTTAGTATTAAAACATTATATTTTTATATACGCTCAACATTCGCTGTATATATAATAAGTATATGGACAAAAATATTATAATGTACAACATTCCGCGCTACGCAGTTTAATGGGTATTAGTGTTTTTTAACAGGTCGACGGTTGTATACTGTTTTTTTAGTATTAAACGAGTGTATTGTTAAAATGCATAAAAACTACTCATTTGATACTGTTGGATGTTCACATTCGTAATAAATAGTTGTAAATATTATAAGTTATAACTATTGATATCATCAAAACTTGGTGGAAAGTAACACTTTCACTGTACACTCATCATGCTGCAGTTATGTTCGTATTGCATAAAACTCAGTATGTACAATATTTTTGTCTCCAACGTTTAAAATTCTACTAATATTAAAATGTAATATTTACTAATATGCGTTTAACGTTCCTGAAAATATGTAATGGTAACGATTTTAAAGGGTGATTTTGACCAAACACCAAAAAAAACGAACCAACACTAAAAAAACGTGAAAAATTCCAATATTTTGAATTTAATTTATTAAAAATACTTACCAACATCATTCACGTCAGTTGCTACTCTTGTCCTTTTAGTTGCACCATTTTAATAATCACAAGGTTTCACAAAAAAACTGCCAACGAGTTCGGAGATAAACTCTACCGATTACTAGAAACCTTATAAATTTATGAAACTACATTTTTCCCGCAAGAGATTGATTAAGGATTTTATTGGTGCACTACAGCAGCGTTAATTTTTTATAGACAAGAGCTCGGGCGTCATCTACCATTACGCCATGACTTATAACAAAAAATACGTAAATATAATACCACACGTCATCATAAACTAGCTCAGAAAATTGATGCGTAATGAAAAAAAAAAAAAATCTAAACGCTGCTGCATTCCGTAGATACCCAATAATATTGGTTTTAGTCTCCATTAAAAATTTGTCTCTTATTAAATCTGATTATATACAGCCATCGGAGTAAATGTCTCTCGAAACGGCTATTATTATATAGGATGAAATAGCAAGTGTATTTCTATCGCAATATATTATATAATATCTTGGATCCGAGTAAAAATAATTGTTACCGAAATATAAATGCTTGGGTATAGCGTTTGTGCGTAGGAGAAATGAAAAATATTATGGGTTTAATTTTATTTTAGTTTTATGAGAAACGAAATATCGTGTTTTGAGATATTTACATATTATTTATACAAATACAGATGGTACTAAACATTATAGGTCGACGGTTGTGTGCAAATGAAAATATACAGATAAAAAAAAGTATTTAAGTGTATATAGGAACAGGTAATAAATGTATTTGTAATTCAAATTATAAAATTGATCTAGAGATCATATTATTCTAATTAGTTAATGACACGATCATGAAAATACGTGAGTCATAAAATTATTTATGAGGACAACCATCTTACCATCGATTGTTGGTTTGTCAGTAAAAAAGGTTTCACCGGAAAGTTCAACGTACAGCTAAACTCACCTTTTATAAGTACTCACATCTAATTTTATATATCCTAACATCGCCGAAAAGTTCAAGGTTATATAAACATGATGTGCTTATAGTATATTATATGAGTTGATTCTAATTTTGAAGGAATTATTATTTTTTCAGTTGTACACGTTAAGAAAAATAAAAATCTTAAAACAAATAAAATTTCCCAGTAGTATTAAATAAAATGTATCATAATATATAAATGTTGTAATGTGCTGAATTATATGGCGGACATGATTATTTTAAAACTATAATATTATTTTATCTCTATATTTTTCAAGCACTTCTAATATCAATCGTATAGTAAAGCATAAAAATACGTGGTAGTAAAAAAATATGAACTAAAACACTGAAAAATGAATAAGTCATAACAAATCATGATGATATAATGTCGACGTGTTTGAAATACTTTCGAAAAACTACGGCTGTTTAATCACACGCAAAACCTAAAATATATTTCTAGAAGCTAAAAACTATTAAGAAGTCAAATTAAAAGTATATTTTCGTATAACGTATGTTTTATGACTACCTACATAAAAGTATTTTTTTGAATAGAATATTATACTGTGCAGAATGAAATATTTGAACTATAATATTATTATCAGAATTGGACAAAAACAAATCAAAATGATGAATAAAATTCAAAGCATGGATAACTGATTATTTTGTGAATAGGTAATTAATATTTATAATAAAACTTATTAAACAACGAATGGTTTAATAATGAATAAAATTATATAAAAAATAATTAATAAATCTAGAATAATGAACAATGACGAATAATCGTAAAAAATTAAATATTATGAATGAAAATAAAGAAGAATAATGAAATGAAATATTAATGTCTAATGAATAGAGGATACATTTTTATTCAAATAATTAATTGAACAATTATTATTATTTGAGTAATGCCCAATGTGATTATAACTTTAAAATATGTACATTAAAAATAAATGAAGCCACGTTGACTTATTGAACAAAATCGGAAAAACGATCAACCAATGCAGTATCATAATTTTATATATTATATTGTATTATTGTGGTGTATGAAAACGTGTTTCGTATATCCGTGTGCCAACAGAAAACATTTATGGCGTTAACAATATTGTATTGCGTATATATAAATTTGAAATGGGTCATAATGGGATACATGACCCTCGCGCGCAATTAAGATTTTTTTTTTTATGTGCATAACAAGGGTTCCCTGCTTAACACAGTTCTGTAAATCAAAAAGCGAAGGTAATTTTATAAATAATATAGTGTAGATTTTATATAGTGTGCCATTTTTTGATACCTATAGTTTGAAGGATCCGTCCGAAGAAGATCATAACTAGCACTATTTTAGGTTAGATACACACTCTGCAGCCAGTGACAAATAGGAGCTTTACGTTTTAGCGGGAAATATATATCACACCTGAGAAATACTAAAATTCTGCACACGTACCTACCCTATTATTTCTAAGTACCCGTGTGTGCGGGCGAAAATTGCTGTTGTGAGAATTATTTAAGATTTGAGCCATCAAATAAAATAGCTTATATATTATTCTTTCAGACTACGTTATTATTTCGTCCTCGGATTCAATGTTCGTATGTTTTACAGGAAGTCCCGGAAGATGCGAAAAACACTTACTGTTATTAAATTATTTTGCCGTATTTATGAATACCTATTTATCATTATTACCTCGATTACAAAGGGTTTTTATACTTAATTTATCTGTCAATGAAGAAAACATGTATTATTTTTTTGGTATTTTCGTTTTGTTTCAATTTTAACTATGTACACTCAAAGTTTGAGAAACAAAATAAACGTTTCAATGATATTGCACTGAAATTTGACGATTAAATTTAAAATATACGAAAAAAGTTGTTTTAGTTTATCACAATCATAGGTGTACCAATCATGTACCATTTATTATTATTTACTTGCTTAAATATTTAAGCACTACCGCAATTATTACTACCCGTAATACATTACGGGTAGCAATAATTGCGGCAACATTTTAAAAATGTTATTATACTGGGTATTTCAAAATGATTCATCCGATTTAAAAAAATCATATTTACTGTACAATTTTATTAATCATGATAGAATAAATTTTATATTTTATTGAATTATTTTAAGTTTTAGATATAATGCTTATAAATGTTTAATGTGACCCTCCTTACTAGCACGACACACATTTAAGCGAAAAGCAAATTCCTCATAAACCTATTGAAGCATGTCGACTGTAACCAAGTTGATGGTGTCTGTAAAGCGACTTTTCAATTCGTCAAGATCTTTTGGAAGGGGAGGTACATAAACAATGCTTTTTAATTTTTATGTAACCTCAGAGAAAAAAATCACAGAGTATAAGATCCAGCGAACGCATTAGGGTCATTAGCACTACAGCGACCGATCCATTGCTGTGGTATAGATGATCGTATAGAAATTTACGCCACATGACTAATAAACTGCACATTATTGCGACTTATCGGCAATCGATAAAAACTCGATAACCCCACCTTTTAGATGGTTGGTGCTTTGTTTACCTCAAATTACAGGAACAATATTTATAGTCTACTAAAATCAGATGAATCTTTTTGGAACGCCCTGTATATAACGTATTGATTGCCAATTAATAATATGTTTCATTAATCGTAATTTTATTGGCTGGTGGTAGTATTTTTTCGGCTTCTTGAATTTCACAATAAAACAAGTTAGGTACCTACTGGGTTTTTCGTCATTGAACACAATCTTCACTCTATAAACACCCAATTCGTCAAAGATTATGCGATCGACATAGAACGATAGTCTATATTTTTCCTCTGAAGTGATAAGACCAATGGTGATTAGCGGTTAATGATTATATATATGTAATTTTCAGACGACCAAAGACTATACCACGGCTATTAGATATATGTGGATTCGTAAAATACAACCATAATAATATAATATAAAGCAAATATTTTTCTTGTTATTCTTATGAAACAGTTGAAAATTGCAACACAACTATTGTATTTCCAAACAAAGATCCTAACCTTAATCCGTACACTATAAATCCTAAAATCGGTAAATTTTCTATACATTTCAATACAACTTTCATGTGGTTTTTGTTGACGGTTGTTAATTATAGTAAATTCATTGTAACTAGATTGTAGTTAACAATAAAATAAAAAAAAAGAACGGGTGGGCCTCGCTTTGCTGTACAGTTGGGGGTGGAGTGCACCTCGTTTATAGGATAGGTCATTACTACAATGGATTTGTTAAATTTGAATGCAATGATAGATATCATTGTATACGAATAACGATTCTGAACGGAGTTAATATGTTTGTCAAAGATGTGTATATAATAATATAGTATTTTATATTTAAATTGAATTATAATGCAATTTCGTAAAAATTTAAGTTTCAAACTGTCATAACATTTTTTCTTTAAAGCCCGGTAGAAATTTTTTTATATATTTTTGAAGATTAGCTTATGGACAACCTAGTGTTAAAATTTTGAACCTTAAGTATAAACAGAAAAATATTTAATAAATTTTTAATAACAAAATAACTTGCAAATTATCGCGATTTTAACATATTTTATACAAATTTGAAATTTATGGGCTTATAAAAAAATTTGAGTGAAACCATCTCCGATATTTTTTAGTTACAATTAGTATTACTTATATTTAATCTTTTAATTCATTTTCAAGAGTTTTTGGGCAGCCAAAAAAATTTTATAGATATTTAAAAAAAAAAAAATTACAAAAATCGAAAATTGAAATTGTCTATAAATAAGTCAAAATATGTCAAAATACTTTGAAAACTCAAGTATGTATAAATAATAGCAATATAAAGATTTGGTGAAAATTTCAAGTTGTTACGGTTTTTCGTATTTGAGTTAGAGCAAATTGCAAAAACCGATATAATTTGTCAGTCTAGAATATTATACATTATACTATATTTTACATGTAATTTTATATCAATATTCCCTGTTCAAACGCTTGTAAAAATGAAATTGTAAAAAAATCGAATATTTTAAATGTCCATAAGTGGCTTAAAAATCAATATAATATTTTGAAAAAAATATAACATTGAGGAAATGCCTATCTTAACAACTGGTAAAAATTTCAAGTTTCTGGGACTTATACTTTTTAAATTACAACAAATATTTAAAATCGTTTGACAATAAATCGCTATTTTATGCAATTTCGTAAATATTTAAATTTCAAACGGTCATAAAATTTTTTTCTTTTGGTCCGGTAGAAATTTTTTTAAAGATTTTTGAAGAGTAGCTTATGGATAACCTAGTGTTAAAATTTTGAACCTTAAGTATGAACAGAATAAATTTTATGAATTTTTATCTACAAAATAACTTGCAAATTATCGTGATTTTGACACATTTTATACAAATTTGAGCTTTATGGGCTTATAAAAAAAATTTGATTGAAACGATCTCCGAAATTTTTTAGTGACAATAATTTTAACTTATTATTAACCTTGTATTAAATTTTCAAGAGTTTTCGGTCGGCCAATTAAATTTTTAGATGTTTAAAAAAAAAATTTTTACAAAAGTTGAAAATTTAAATTGTCTATAAATAAGTCAAAATACTTTGAAAACTTAACCATGCATAGAAAACGCCAATATAAAAATTTGGTGAAAATTTCAAGTTGTTGCGGTTTTTCGTTTTTGAGTTAGAGCATTTTAAAAAAAATGTGTTTTGTAAAAACGTAATTTTTCGTAAAATTTCTTGTTTTTTTGTAATTTTTTTATCGTTTTTTTCGATTTTTTAAAAAAGTATTGAAAATTTTGCATATTTAATTCGCCCAAGTACCATCTACATTCACTTTCCTTTCAGAAAAGTTGCTGTTTAAGAAAATCGAAGCATTTTTACTGCCCCAAAACGTGATGACAGACACAAAAAAAAAAAAAAATTAAAAAAACACACATCATTGTAAAACCAATAGATTTCATTACTTCGTTCAGAATCTAAAATGTTTAGCGATTATGCCTATAGTTATCCCTTTCTCTCTTTAAGTATAAAACATAACATATTTTTTCAATTTTCATTTATTTCTATTTTATATTACAACGTTTCTACGTTTAAGAGATAGTCACATATCTCTAGTTAATAAATTATTTTCAGCAACCGGTCCACCTTTGGTTTGTAATACATCCCATGTTCTATGACACACGGGTTCTACAACCTCTGTATAGATTGTTTTACATCAGAGTTGGATGAATAAAAATAAGCTTGCCGACAGTTGCTTTGATGTCTTTGAAATGCGTCAGATACTAAGTTCAACTATAAGTTCTATATACTTTCAATACTTATTCAAGGCACGGGTCCAAAGCGGTGTTAAACCAACCGGGTTTGTACGCACGTGGTGTATAGTTTATTATCCGTAGCGGTGCATTCGGACTTCAGAGCCATGGGATGACGGGAGGGGGCGGACTGCACGTTTGCACAAGGCCCGTATCTAAGTCGAGTGAAGTTTAACTTCTATTATATAGCTGGTGCTGTACGACGGCTATTATATATGTGCGGTGTAATGGTCGGTTATTGAAACCGTCCGTCGTAAAAGTATTTTACAATAATTGTTAAAAAATAGGTATAAAACAAATAAAATACAATTTATTGTTAAAATATTTTTATTTATTTTTTTATGTATTAAAATATTATTATTTATATAGGTAGTTTATAATTTTGAGATATTTTTTTTTATTTAGACCGGTGCCGCCGCCGCTGTCGCCGCCACTGCCTCGTGAGTATCGATTTGCTATCCACAATTTTTTAACACTCCATTATGCGCTCGTATCTGCAGGAAATGGTATAGATCTACGACGTGAATTTGCGCATTCAGCGCATGCAACATAATATTATAGATATAAACTTTTTTCACTTGCATTTCATCATATAGCCAACCGGTATTCAATATCCGAGCTACCGCGTCTCCGAGACCACGATGTATAGACATGCAAGACTTGGTTTCGTTTTTTTTGTTACGTATATAGGTACTTTATTTTATTTTGTTTTAAATTTTTATAATGACCTAACGATAGACATATTATTATTATAATCCTGAGATTCAACTAGTTTCTTTTGTGTTTTACCGAGATAATGTTCATTATAATAGGCCGTTTGACCACACAATCGTTTTCACAACATAAGATGAGTAATCATATACGTATCATAATAAATAACTTATGCGATATAGTTTACACATAGTAACACAGATTTTTGTGTTTTTGACTTGATTCGCGATAATCTCGTTCAACGTGCACGATTTTCACGATTCTTTGACTGTAAAATTTAATATTTTGTTTTATGTTCGTGTACATTTTATGAATTTAAACAAATCTAACTGATATTTTATAAATGAAACTTCAATCTTTTAATTATATTGTTAATGTAAATCGTGTTTTTGATTAAAGTATAGTGGTTTTCTCGGCAATTCGAAGCGTAAAGGCATTAACATTTATAACATCATCCTATCCCTGTGATAAATTTGTTAATAAGCAATTTTGCATGCAAGACGTTTATTAAAAAATAAAAAGAAAAGAAAGTTAATTAAAATAAAGTTTTAACAAGACAGTTTTCAATAAATGTAAGCAAAACTGAATAGTTATAAACGCAACAACAATAAATGAACATTATGTAAACATAAAAAAAAGTTTATGCATACAGTTTTTGCGCTGTGATGAATTCGTAAGTAAAATGGTTTACTTCATTTAATTAAAATATACCTTAAATTTAAAGTCTGGAACTGTTGATTTTTTTTTAAAATTTAATTTAAATAACTATTTCGTTTAGCCGATACGAGCAAGTAAAAACACCAAAACTATGATACATAGTATAATATATAAATAGAAAGATATATTTTAATATTTATAATGTTATAAAGTATAATTCTCTTACAATCATCGTTTGAAACGTTTAATATTTTTGACAGGACTGTTATTTTTAATTAGGCTATGCATTTTTTCCAATTTTTACAAAATTATTACGATCTTATGGTTATTTTTGAACTATTTGGGTGTTATACCCATTTGAACTCATAAGTTATTTCAATTAATGGATATTTACGGTCATAAAGTGTAATATTAGTTAACAAATATTGGTTTAAGCTAGACATTTTTATGGGTTGGTTTATGTCATCTAAAAAATTAAAGACCGTCATCTATATTTAACGGGTTTAATTAATAACCTTCAATGAGTTTGTTCTTTCTGAATAAAGTATAATATATATATATGTACACACCATGTATTTAAATTAGTATAAAATCGTTGTTTTTTTTTAAAAAGGCCACCAAATTATGTTTTACCTTCACTTTAACGAAACTTATAATGCTTCAACTGCAGTATAATATAGCTGTGGCCTTTAGGTCAATACTATTATCTGCTATTCATCGCAAATAAATACTGTACTTATTGTTTTTATTATGTTGAAATAAATAATATGTTGATTATTCTTAGTGAATAATAATAGGATAGATCTATGCTCTATTATTTCTACGTACCTATATAAACGTTTGCTCCAAAAATAATAATTTATTCGTCTCGCTTTAATATAACTGCTTGCGCGTTAGATGTGGATTTATTAACCGGATATCTAAAGGGTTAAGAAAGAACCTGACAAACTTCACTTATACGTGGTACGTCTATTCATATTCTACATGATGTAATTTAATGATGGTTAAACTGCAGTAAACTGTAAAAGCAGATTAAGAATTATTATTAATATTCACTAGTCGCTATTGAATCAAATCTCATTTAATGTGCAGTGGATATTAAATGGTTGTGGGTGGTTTTTGTTCTTGGCTATTCGTCGATATATTTGACACAGACGAAGATATAACTGTCGTTGGACCATTTCTCAATTACCAAAGATAAAAGTAGTGTGCACAATAAAGGTTTCCTCAAAATCAAATTGAAAAGTAATCAAGAAGTAAGTAAATAAATGATATTAAAATATTCGTATACTAACCTTACATCCTTACTGATTGTTACTATCTTTAAAATGTATGCCTTATAAAACTGATATTATACAATATTGTCAGATGTTATAAACATTTCATTTTTTTCACTAAATCAGTTTTTAAGTAAAATTAATTTTTAAAAGTTTATTTGGTTCTGATAAATTATGTATATTTATTAAAAGAAAGTATAAATAACAAGAAATTGAAGAAATATTTCATATTTATTTTGGACATAAACGTCGTATACTAAGAATTGTCGATGGTAGAATCATTGAAATCAAAATGTACAAAAGAAACGCAATTATTATTCTAATAACTTAAAAATATAGTTTTCTTTTGTTTAGAGTAAAATTTGCCATTTAATTCAGGTTTTATGGTAACCATTCATTCAAGTAACAGCCTATATTTTTAGATTTTAAATTCTGAGCGAGGATCGTAGGTCTCACCAATTCATCATGGTGTATGTTTTTATTTTATTTATAATTTGAAGGGCACACATTTCTGATGTAAACTTCAATTAAACTTATACTATTGATTATTTCAGATCACGTTATAAAGTGTAATACATCAACTAAATTTTAAACAAAGGTAAAAGATTTTACGTATTTTTCCAACTGTTGAAGTAAAATTATTTCATTTAATATTTCTACTGTATTCTGTAAAACAGCGTCTATACTCAATTAAAAGACTATTTTTTGACAATTGGCTTCTACAAAGTTAATTCCTGATATTATAAAAAATTTTATTTATTCAATGGATAACAAGTCTTGATTCAGTACATTTTTTTAAAATATTCTAAATACAGGCATTCAATTGTATTCACATTCTTCAAGTATCGATTTTCGAGGGCTAATTTTTAGTTCGTACAAAAATTGAACATAGCTTCCGGAGCACCCTCTCGGCTTTCATATTACACCTGTACCAAATGTTTGTGTTACACTTTTTAATTCACCGTTTCGACAATAGTATTTATTGCATGCGTTCAGACGAGACAGTTTTATTTGTTGGTCTTAATTTATTTTTCCGTGGACGTTATTCTATTTTTAATTGTTTTAAGAGATTTATATATGTACATATATATATATATATATATATCCTTAGCTAGGGTATTAAGCACAAGTGAGTTTTTTTTTAAATTAAATTATATAACCAGAAAAATAAAAGAAATGTACAGTGTATAGAAGTATTTTAAATTGAAAAGAAACCGTTTAAGGAGGATGGGGAACACTACATTAATTGAATATTGTAGTTAAACATGAACAAAATGTATTAATACACTAATGTACTGTAAGCAAACTGAATTATTTATAAAATGTGTACTTTAATAGTACTTATTATTTATGAATGTATTCACAAGAGGAACTTTTAATGCTGATCGAATAAATATTTTTTGTTTCTCTTAAAGTTCCGTAATTAAGTATAATTATAATAGATATAATAATTAATAACTTAGTGTAATTTTGTGTTACGCTTTTTGATTACAAACTTAGATATGTACTATTGGTATAGTGAAAATTGCACCAGAAAGCATAGAAAAGAAGTAATAACAATACTTCTGAATGTTATCTTATAGTACACAGTATTATAATATTTTCATAAAAGTACCTGATCCAGATTTTTCATTGTAAAACGTAAAATTAAACTTTACATTTTTATTATTCTCTAAAAAAAAATAACCGCAGTTATTTGTCTTAATGTTTTACTGAGTTTTAATACATCGCAGAGCTCTAACAAAGTTATAAATTATACCTAGAGTGAATTAATGTAACTAAAAATTGAAATATTTTAAGAATGCAATTAATCAAACAAAGTTTAAACAAATTGAAAATCATGTAATTATAAAAAGTTATAGCAATGGTCAAAGAGGATATAAATTTTTGTTGAGTAAAAATAAATCGTAAGATCCTTCAAATTCAATTGGAGAAATCTGATCTACAAATAAGAAAGATAATTGAAAAAAATCAGGAAAAGTATCATTACGTGAAATAATAGCATATTACGGCTGTATACGTGGGATATTTGTCCATTTTCGATAGAATAGAAATATTCTATAAATACCATTATCCAATATTTCCGCAATTCTGCGCAACGCTCATGACTCGTGAGTGATCAAATACACTACGTAGGTATAATATAATCGAAGTATTGAACTCAACCGAGTATCGAGTACATAAAGGATATAGGGAACTGAGCTCAAAGCAAAATGGTTGGGACAGGTGGTCCCTGCAGTTTCAGACTTCGAGTCAAAGTAAGCGATATGCGATCTCGGTAGGCAAATATTGTGAAACCGTGTAGGACGCCGTAATATTTTAGCGAAAATTAATTAGTATCGTACTATAGGTATACTATGCGGTGTTTTCGGAAGGATTCGATCAATCAGAACCTGACACCTCATACAAATTAATATGATCGCCCGGAAACGTGAAACAGTGTGGAATAAAAGGATATATTACCTATATATATATATAATAGCCCTAAATTATAACTAATATATTATATATATATTATATATGTTTTTAATCAGATTTACGATTCCAACTGGGTCCGTTAGTTCGTTCTACCGTAAAAAATGAAATCATGGCAAAGAATGAAAACACCTAATGACTGCCACATAAATCTGTTTTAACTTATACCGGGTGATTTGAGTAATGCGTACTCTTACGGCCTTACTCTGGAAACTTATTAACGATAATCATTAGTTATGAGTTTATGACCGTTATATAAAATCCACTCATGATATAATGCGCATGTGACACAGAAAATTATCAAAAATATTTATTCAATTGTACATTGGCATATATTGAAAGAGGATATATATATATATATATATATATATTAGTAATCTCATTGTTACTTAAGTAAGTTTTATTTAATTTGTTATTTTAAAAGTACTTCTATGAGTGATCATTGAGAAAAAAAGTTAAAAATAATCACTCGGAGTAGAAGGGCGAATATAACGCTCTGATGGTTTTCTGAAGATGAAATATCAGGAAATGTGGAACGAATATAGAGATAAGCAGTCGGACATCCCGCCGGAAACCGATCCGTCCCACTTGAATACCACTACAATACTGCTAACGTCCGTAGGCGTCGGGAAAGTTTTAAGAAAAACAACAGGGATTGCGGTAATTCAATACGTCGGTCGCCATCATCGGTCCCCGGCATTTCGTCGTCGATACAGTAATGCGAATAGGCACCGGCAGTCTTTGCTTAGTCGTTTCAGCGGTTTTTCGTGGAATTCACAATACTCAAAGCCTTCTGTACCATATATAATAAGTTCACAATGGTTTTAGAACGCCGTCCGCCCGCCCGCCCACAGGTCACGTTTCCCGAGGATATGAAGCTTCAACTGCGTATATAAGATAAACCTATTCCGTGTACATATAAATATAACATTAAGCCAGTCACTATGGTGGATCACGGGAAGTTATACTTGTTGCAACACCGTCGCCGTTAATGCCTATTATATCGCTATGGATTGTTTTCAGGGAACGACCGAACGGGTATTTTTTAGCAACGCGTCGACTTTCAAGACACATTGTATGATATAATATTGTCTTTGCGTGTGATATATTATTATGCGTGTGCATCATGGGTAGGAATTATCATTCGCATTATAATATTGATATGCTTGTATTATTCATTCAAATTACGTAGGTATAATTATAGTCTGTGATATTTCTAAAAACACCAATGTCGTTTTTCAGCCCGTTGAAACAATTATTTCTCCATTTCCGAATCAAAATAATATTACACAATTATTTTCATATTCGGTTCGGTAACGCAATTTATACGAAGTTCGTTATCAAAAGATAATTTTTTTGATTTGTTTTAATATGATTTCGACTTACATAAGTATTCGGAGTTGACATTCTAACGAACGGATTGGGACTTATTTTACGAGTATGTATATACGGGGTATGCGCATCTTTATTCGATAAATATTAAACATTTTTACTCGTAAATTATTTTTATGAGCGCTTAATATTCTAAAACCGTTCCATCTAGTATACGTGAAACTCACTGCATTCAAAATAGTGTTTCAAATGCTATGATTTATTATTGCTTTCAAATCTATCAAGTTGAAATAGCTCGAGTCGAGAGCCCAACACCAAATCTCAACTGTACAATGTTTGCCCATTTTACTGTTGAACATTAGAGTGGCTATGTCGTAATTCATGTAAAAACGTGAATATAAAATGCATTTGTGTATGCATTTGAATAATAAGTTCTTTCCATAAATTATTAATGTTATGCTTTCTTACCGAATCACCAGCATTCATAACACAAATAGTTGTTGTCATAGTAAATACCATTGCAGGTAAATTTTTTGCATTCTATTAAAAACTAAGTAGTGATTATTTATTTATTATATATTTCTCATCCAATCCAAAATATCTTTGGGAAAAATATAAAGATTTCAAAGGTGAAGACATTCTATATCGTTTGCGAACAACGGTTCACAGAAATGGAATTCTTAAATTCGCCCGATTCGCTAGGTACGCCACCGCATATTTTAACATTGACAATTGGCGTGCCTGTCATTCTTCTCTGAAACATCAATCCATCAGTGACTTTATAATGGTGCAAGACTTTCTGTGAAAATGATGATGAACCATGAAAAATATCATTGAAGCTACAATTTTTAATGGAAAATTCAGAGGCAAGATGTACCGCTCAGGGCCTAAAATTGTGTGTACTACGACACACTTTGTGTAGTACGAAAAGTGAAATGTGTACTACGAAATTCAAAAGTGTATAACAAATAATTAATATTTTGAATTTTTGAAATATTTGGTTTTCAATATGTTCATTTGGCAGTTAAAATTTTCAGAAGAATCTTCATCATCTGTGTACATTATTTGTTATAAACGTTTAATTAAAATATAATGTGTAGTACGAAAAATTGAAAATTTTAGGTCCTGAGTCCGATTCCATGTATTTCAATATTATCCCACTAGATATTTAAATAAAAGCGTTTGCAGTTTCCAGTTCAACTTGCCCATACAATGTCCGTCAATAAAGTGCAAAGACGTTGCAGGAGGGTGTACTAGATTTGAAGAATCCGTGCTACTTACTAAATAGTACACTTACGTGTACTATCTAAATCTAAAACAAAATATATCATGTATCTCCAAGTACTCAATTAAATTAATTAAAATATTACAACATAGTAACCAATTATAACCAAAAGTAATACCTTGAACCAAATATGGCTAAAATTTTAATAATGTAAGATAGTAATCCGTTAAAAACAATACTCTGGCCAAACGTACGTGAAGTTGGCCCCCCAATATAGTCAGATCGACTTCGAATAAATTGTAAATAATCGTAAATAACTGTAAATTAATTGTAAATGTAATTTCGGAATTTGTAAATCATCCAAAAACTCAGAAATCAAAAATCAAAATCGGGGGGCCTACTTCACGTAGCCCCCGACTTTGTCAGATCGATTCTGGACAAATTGTAAATAATTGTAAATTAATTTTAAATTCAATTTTGGAATTTGTAAATCACCCAAAAACTTAGAAATTGAAAAGCAAAATCGGAGAGCAATTTTACGAAGTCTCCTGACTTTAGTCAAATTTATTAGGGACAAAATATTCGGAGAAACCAGTTAAAATTTGTGGGATGTTGGAACATCCGTTTATAGCAAATATAAATTTTTGGCCGAAAAAAATAATAAAACAAAAACTTTTAGATGTATACCTCTTTTGAGTGGACACGATCATTTTGTGGCTCATGTCGTGAAACAGAATGTTGCTGTTTTGCCTATTTGGTGTAAACCCGGCATTAGAAAACTCAAATATTGGAATTATGGAATTAATATTATAGTCTAATATACTCAATATATTATTATATATCTCTTTTCTAAGTTAATATAAATATTACGCATTATTCACTTTGTTTAACTGTTGAAAAGTAATTTTATTACAGTAACAAAAATTTAACATTTATAATTGTAAGTAATGAGTAACAAGATGATCAGCTTCAATAAATAAATAATTTTGTAGCATTTTGTGTCTTGAGACTTTTCCACTGCAGTGAAGTTGGGAACAAGCATGTTGTTTTGAATGTACGTAATTATTTAATATATTCAATAGCTGATGGAAAATTCTTAAATATCTCTGTAATATTAAATGTTATATTTCATTATGCATTGATTAATTTAATATCTGTTAGTGTATTATTCTCAGCAAACATGCTTTGTAAAATTTTGAAACGGTTTTTGTTCAATACTTTCTTGGTCGTATTAGTTGTTAATGTCTTACAAAATTCGAAAAATGCATGTTTATTTGAATTAATAAATATTTTATAATTAGTATTGTCTAAATATGCTCTAAAAATAATAACAGTCACTGAATCATACGCACAAGTATTATTTATTAGATATTTTTGTTTTTTATCCAAAATTATCGTAGAGTTATTGCCATTAGTCAAAAGTGTATTTAAGTTAAATCTCATCCCTCGTTTGTTTAATACGTACTCAATATTTTTATTCGACTGCATATATTTTGTGGATCTAGATCGTTTTGACTTATCATCAATACTATTAAAATTATATGTCTCTGGCCAAGGCTGTTCCATGCGAAGTCAGTCCATTCAGCTAGTGTATGCTGTATACTGCATTATAATATACATAATATATCATATTATATTATACTAAAAGTCTACAACTTTTTTTAAAACTAATCCGTCTGTGGTTAGGTAAAATAATATGCGCCTTGTAATCCTGTGCAAGGATATATATATATATATATATACATATACATATGATAAGGCACGTGTTGGGGAGGGAGGTCATTCCACCTCCGACTCACCCTAAACAGTTTAAGAGTACATATATCATATAATAAAAATCGTTAGCTTATGGAATATGCGTGAAAAATTGTATATTATTCAAAATGACATTGTCAAAAAATTTACTTAAGCAATGAGCATACTTACCTACAATAAGCACTTATATAGGTATACTGTAATAATAAATGACGGAAAAAATAAAAATTGTATAACAGTATTTTATAATCCAACAGAAATTATTAGCGTATACATACTTCATTATTATTATTATTATTATTATTATTACGTACATTTCTATAAGTTTCGATGGATATTATTTTAATAGATTATACGACAAGAAAATATTTTATATTATAATAACGGACTGCGTTCACTCCAAACACATCTTCGATGTTCAATCGGTGATGTGTGAATATTATGTGATAAACGCGTGTTTTCGATTTAAACTGGACCCAACAGTCATGGAAATTCATTAGGGTGGGGGGGGGTCGTGGATGTTAAATTTTATTTTCGATTTTGAAAAATTTATTCACGAAACACATATAATGTTACATTTTGTCATACAGGAACCGTTTGTACACGCGTGGTACTGTTTAGCCAAAAAATATTATCGTTAATCACACGATTCGCTCGAGGAAATAGCAGTCTCACTATAATAATAAACCCGTTTAAACGACTAATCACGGAATGCAGCGCACACGGTACATATAGTATACAGGGTCGTTTAAAAGTAGAAAAACGTTATACAAACGTACCGGTGAATACCATAATATATAATACCGTTCAATTCCGATAGCGATCCTGTATAAAATATGATATGATGTATATTATATAAATGGGAGGTGCTACGCGTTTGGACGACGTTGAATATAAAAAATATTAATAACAGATAATCGCCTGACCCGCAGGTGTTTATTATAAGTATATATTAATATGACGTGCGTGTATAAATATTACTATTATTATTATTATTGTGTACACTTTTTTCAAATAATAAATATCACCTGTATACCCGCTCGAACTGGATTTTGGCCATATTCCTGCGCGAGTGCATACCTACACTACACACACACACCCTCATATGAATAGATTTATATGTGTGTATATATAGCGTTAAAAATACAATGATACGGCTATTATGCGCATCGGTTTAGTGTCTTATTAGACGGGATTGCAGACCCGGCGCCTCCGCAACCACCGTCAACAGATTTTAATTAATCTGCATCACGGGTTAACCATTGCCGCTGTTCATTAAATGCCATAAACTCACCTGTGATATCGTCGCGAACGCCTCCGCGTTTGCCTTCGCCATGATGTAGAACTCACCCGCCAGCCACGGCCCACACGGTCGAGCGAACGACGGCGACGGTGACGTATGCGACCGACCAACCGTAAAACGCGCGAGAGACCGTATAATACTATATACATATTATAGTATATATGCGTACAGTATAGCACGGTGCGGTGCGCGCGGAATGAAAATCAAATTTTTTTTCACCCTCTTCTTTGACGGTATATATTATATATATATATATATATATATATATATATATATATATATATGTCTTTGCAATCGTCCCTCGGGTTTATTTTTACGTCGCGGCGCCTTTATATAATATATATGCGTGTTTTTCTTCACCTCTCATTCAATCTTTCTCTTTTTCTTTCTCTCACTCGTCCGATCACCCACGACCCAAAAATCCCATTAAGCCTCTCTGGCCGGCCGCGTTTGTATAATTTGATTAATCGTCCCGAACAGGTCCATTTCGCATTCCGAGTTTCCGGGCCCTTGGTTTCACGTGTCGCTGTATACATTGCAGCACGCAGTCTCTACAACCGCTGTCGCTCGAGATATCGAATATCAGATTCGCGTACACGTCGTGACACTTCCTACCCGTTCTAATTCCATACCTCTCATTCTCAATCTTTCGATCTCAGACTCGCAGTCGTAAATATAATGTATTATTATGATGTAATATGTTCGGTATTTATTTTCAAAATCTGAAAGCCAAACGTCAGTAGCACATATATATATATATAATTAATATGTGTGTGTGTGTGAGTGTGTGTGTGTATCCGAGGCAATGATGTTGATACGAGCAAGTTAAGAACAACAGCCTTTGGGATCGGGGAGAGTCAAAGCTCGTGATTAATAGTCTGTGGCCTTCGAGTGTCGGACATTGGAGCCGCCTGGGATAACTAACTGCGCGCACTGTAAACAGAGATAATACCGAAGAGACGGCGGAACAGAGAATCAGAGAGAGAAAAATACACAGAAAGAAAGTGACTTTGGACGCAGAGAGGCTTTAGAATATTTTGAATTTTAAGCGGTACCCGATGACGCGTTTGGATGGATGATAGTGTACAGTCCGGTCATTTCGGGCTGGTGCGCAGGATAAGGACTAAGGACTATCGAAATATTATGATTTGTAAGAGATATAGTATACTATGTACTATATACGAGCATATTATGCATAATATACAAGTTATTGTAAGTGCAAAATGAAGTACTTTTAATTTTTATCCCTATGTTGGTGTGGATTACAGAGGATGTTGAAAATACTTCCAGAATGGGCTTGTCCCTTGTCCGTTCGAGACATTTTCTCTTTCGATAACATTTTTGCACGTCAATCATATTTTCATGTATTTTCTACAGTCAATCAAAACATTACCAGTTCTGCTTGTGCGTCAAATTTGCTTTACATTTTCTCTTAATCTCTAGCCAGATGCTTTAACTCCCATCCCGGCAAATATACTTCTGTATGTGCACGCTTGTATGAAATCCAATATAATCGTTTACTTCACTAGCGTTATAGCTAGGATTATATTGTCAATAGTTCTGTAACGATTCTAAATGGTTCGTGACTTGCTATTCTGAAAAAGCACCAATATACCGTAGAAATGCGAGGTATTATGGAATGTTTTGTAAAAAAAGTTATCACGGTTATGAATCATAAAAAAAAGTACCATTGACGAAACCCTAAGCGGCCTAAACGATTTCGAATGATGTAGTTACTAGTTACTGAACACGATACGGCCGCGGTGGATTCGTCTACACTCTTCGTGTCATAATGTTTATCGCGATTATAGTGGTTATCGGTTTCTCTTTGAGCACAGCCCATTTGAAGGTTCTCTAAACAAACTGAACCAGAAAATTACGCGTTATAATCGCGTCCGTCCGAACACGTGCGTTCGCCATCGTACAATAATATGTAATGTATTAAATATTATATAATATATAATATTAACACTCGGCGAACCCGATCACCTCGGTTAAACAAATTTAATTGAAAAACGTCATTAAAACGTGATATATAGTTTTAATATGTTACATTATGTATTATATTGTACCATCAATGTGCGTGTGAGTGCGCATTTTTTTTCATCCCACTTTACAGTTCTTTAAAAACAATCATACGAAATAAATCAATTTTTAATTATACACTACTTCATTTGACGTACTGACGTGTATTTTATCTTATTTTCAACATTTAGTACTGCATATACTATGGTCTGACCGCGTGGACAAGTGATACGCGTGTTTGACGCAAACGCATAATTATTAACGAGACAAGTATACCACATACCACGCTGGTTGATACGTGATCCGGATTTTAACCCAAGTTTAACACTATATTTTACGCACACACACACACATACACACACACAAACTACCAATAAGATAATAAAGTATTCACAACACCTCGCACGTATGGGTAAGTATAGTTTTATATTATTACTATGTGAAATGTAAACACTACAAATGTCATTCCCTAAAGGGCGTTGCAAGCGGATTGAAACAACACTTAGTTGTACCATAAATTAATAATTATTATTTTTCAGGTAGAGCAACTAAAACATAAAATTTAGTGTATGCAGCATGTCAGTATATATTACTTACATGCATTATAATAAAATATACACATGTTAATATATTTATTGAGGTAAATGAATGTGTTTACTGTTCGTGACCATTACATAACGAATGCCTCGTAAAAAAAATAATGAATATTATTTTTGACTGTTTTTGCATTTTCATTTGAATATGTATTATTGTTTTTCACATATTAAATGCATACGTACAGTTCGTTTTTACATACATTTCGTTTCAAGTTAATGGATAAAGGTAGGAATGCAAATGCATTTGTATCCATGCCACGGCCGTTGCGGTCGTTATCAGTTTTGCATTTCGAGGCGTCCCAAACGCCCAACGTTGATGCGCACGACAATATTCATACGCAATTCCATCTTGAATATATTGTTTTTCCACATACAAGATTTTTATTAAATATGGAAAATGTCTGTAAATAATATCAACAAAAATGTAAAAATGACTGAACCAGAAAATATTACATGTGGTTTTAGACGTACGCACGTAGTACAATATTAATATATTTTATTCTGCACATTTTATATTATTATATGCACTATTTGACGTTTAATAAAACTTTATGCAATAAAAATACATTTTTTTAATTTTAAATTGAATATGTAATAAATTCTTATAGATATTATTTTGGATCTTTTATTTTTACAATTGATATATATTTTTTTTACGATTTATTTATAGCAATACAATGTATGAAATACCTAATAGTTGATCTTTATGCGTATAGTATAAATATTTGTGTTAGATGTCAGATGTTATAATATATGCGATCATGAACTTTTTCGAATTCGTTTGTACAAATTAAAACAAATAATAATCCGTATTATAACACTTAAACCATTGAACTTTCAATACACTTTCATAATAATAAATTGCCCAACTATAATATTGTCGTTATTAACATTAATATATTACAGACCTATTTGAACGGACAAGATGCAGGGTCGTAAACTCGTAACCATGATGATGGTCACTGACCTCGTTAGTATTCAATAAGATTCAAATTGTACTGTAACATATACAATTTAGTAGGTCAAATCGACGGAGCGGAAGAGCTGGTATGTAAAAATATTGAAAATGAATAAGACGGATACACTGCCGTATATATTTACTCACGATTATACGATCGTTACTCGTGAGACCATATTATTATCATTATATATGCTCTCGGACGTTATTGCAATCGACGGCTTTGATAAGGGTTCGCTCTTGGGCTAAGGCGCGGATCCGGAAGTATTCTATGGAACGTGAAAGGGAGAGTCTTATGTGCGTAAGTTATAATAGTATTATATTTTATTGCATATAAAATAAAAGAGGCACTAAAATAAACGAAGGGCAATATTATATTATAACAGTTTTAAAATATAATTTTTCAATTACATAGTTTCAAAACCGTTCGTTGATTTCTTGGTGATTTTTAAAGACTAGAAAATATACTATACACGCATACATACCAAGAATCCAAGACATTTATCATTTGATAATTAAATATTTTAAATTACTATAGACGTTTCGCCACCACTAGTCTTCTGAACATTATTCCTCCGATGAGTTCTATGAATATGTTAACGTCGAAAGTCAATTATTGTTTTTAAAGCGTACCTATTATATTATTTAATCGGATGATTGCAAAAATTATATGTACTATATTATAAATCTCGATTTGAGTTGTCTTCTGTACGAGAATGAAAAGCGATCCTATATTAATTGTGCGTGCATTATATAATTCATAATTTTTTCTCAAATCGTGTCATTTGATGTTACTGAAAAAACGCTTTATCCGACGAACCTAATTAACTTAAACCGATTTAAAATTTTTTAGTAAGGATTTTTTAATTCACCATCGCCTATCTAACAAAAATATTTGCATTACGTCCATTACGACCGATGCGACAACGTTGAGACTATATAGTCTATATAGTTCTCAGTTAATTGTGTCGATCAAATAATAAAAATGTATCAAAAATATTATTACTTTCCTATTTTTTTTTTTTTTTTATGATTATAATGAAAATTAAACATAATAAGATATATAAGTATCTTAATGTTTAAGTTTTACAGACTCTACGGCTTTGAAAACGCTGTATTATAATTTTCAGTTGTATACACCGAGCTACACGGCGCGCGTAATGTAATAATATAATATTTTCTGTATCTCGTTCACGGCAGATCGATCAAACGCGTGCATTAAGATTTATAACCAATTTAAAACTTGACAACATGTGTAAGAGGTAAAATTGTGTGTTTTTGTCCACATGCATTAAAACGCAATATATTTCATAGAGATAACGTTAAGTTATTAGTACACACTCTGCTGTGCTCGGCTCCGTTATCGCGAAGAGACACGTAAAAGGAAACCGTCATGATATTTTTTAATTATTTCCACTACTTTAAGATGTTTGTCTGATTCTGTTTTGTCGTTTTGTACATGGAAATCTTGAATCCGTGAAAAATTTCGTCCAACTGTTCTTTGTTTAAGCGAACGCTATTTGGTCTCCAACGAAATTGGTTTTATCGCATAATCGTTTCAGTCCGATACGGTAGTTTTACATTTATTCAGAACCTGCGGGGTAGTATAATAACTGGATGTGCATTCACTAGTACAAAATTGCTAGTACCACAAGTAATCCGTAATTTTAATCATTTAACTTTATTGAACAATAATTATTGTATTTCAAACCGCTAAGCTGTGCAGTTTGTTGTTCGCGAGGTCAAAAAAATACACGCAACCGAAATATCTACTCAATAATATTCTCTCGTTTTTAATTCGATAACATAATTGTTCATTACAGGATTATAGTGTATTTTCAATCCATGGAAATACGCGGTAACGTATCAGTAAATTTTTAGATTTCAATGTGTACCGTCTAAATTTAATGATAAATCATATCTATGTATAGTTTCCAAATCGATTCGACTTACCTATACGATGATATACGCTGGAATCAACAAAATATATTCACATGCTGGTAATTTTCTCCTCATTGGTTTTGCTCATGTTTTATTCAACAGGGACATCAATTATTCGTTGACTATGCTTTAGTAATTAATTTAGCTTTATTTATAAATAATTAATAGTCTAGAAATATAATCGCATAAATAAATACTATATAGCTGTAACTCGATATTACAATATAATATTATGCACCGTCAATATAATATTTTGCCATTTAGATCATCTAGTTATTATAAAAATGACCTTTATTATATTGACACCTTCAATTATTGTTGTAGTAGTTGAAAATGTTGAAATAGTCATAATTAGAGCGCGGATGTCTATGCAATTGCATATTTTGCATATTTCTGCATATTTAAATGTTATTGCATATTTTTATATATTTTGGCAAAATTCAAAATTTATTGCACATTGAAACGAAAATTTAAAAAAATTTATAATATAATAATAATAATTATTATAATATTTATCAAATAGAATTAAGAAGAAGTTAAGAATATCAAGTTAATGTAAGAATCAATTAAGTTGTTTACAAAATTCCATACATTTTTTTATTAAGTATTTAAGTAATTAATTATTTTAAGTTGTTTAATTTGTAAATTTGAAATAAATAAAACATTTTTACATATTTTAATATATTTTCATAACTTTTACTGCATATTATATGACATATTTCGATACATTTTAGTGCATAAAAATCCACGCTTTATAACTTATAACTTATAAATATTCTTCTTCATCACCCTCGCTTCCTCTTGCAGTAATTATGAAAGGACTCTGAAGTGGAGTATGTACGGCATGTATGGTCTCCGGCTTATTAAGGATTTTAAATAATTTAAATGAATGCATTATTTTTTAGCTTAGGTATTCAAAATTTATTCCTTTATACAACCACATTTTACCCTCAGTTTTCACTTCGAACAAAGCATTTCTACTTTTGTATTTATGTAATATTAGTATTGTAACTTAAAGTCATAGCGTGACAATAAGAGTTGTTACTAAAATTAAAATCAAAATCTAGTACTTTTTTATTTTATGTTAATACATTTAAGGAAGTGCGATCACTGGATGGTTTCTTCCCTCACCCTATTCATGTCTTTTTAATATAATGTAACATATATTCTTATTATGCCTTTGGGTATAGATTGTATATTTTCTAATAAAATTTTAAAAAAAAATGTTAATACATTTTAATGTTAACATTAAAAAGGAATTTCGTGAAACCAATACTGATTTTTATCTTATTTTTTTTTTTTACAACCGACTAACGAAACTTGCGACTAATGAAGTAATATTATTTTGTTTATAAAAATAATTCACTAACATTATTTTCCAATTAATTCATATTTTCTTTTGTTTTGAATCTGAGATGGACAAAAAATTACTTTTTTTAAATCAAAATTCTACAAAATTTTGCCGTAGGTGACTTTTGATGCATATTTATCAAAAGAGAACATGTTTGGAGAAAGAAAAATAAAAAAGAAACTATTAAAATTCATAAAAGCTATTGAATGTTCTGTATTTCATACATTGGAGCCATTTATTAACTGATCTATAAATATGAGTTCGTGTTGTATCCCACCACCCGCATGACCACATGGGCTACCCCACCACTTCAAACCCTTTCTTAGCCCAGCCCTCTGAGGGATTAATAATCAAGCTCGTTCATAACGGATACGTCAAATTTACGTCGTTAGGCATAACGATGATACGCTTGGTAAGGGTAGCCGTGGAAAACTTTCTATATTCAAAGCAGTTCCACACTTCCACTACTAAATATATGCCTCGAAAGCTTCGACTGTATAACATTATAACAAAGTAGGTATCTATCAAAGAAGCAAAGTATAACAAGTTCGAAAATTAAATAACTATCTGCATCGAGAAGAATAAAATTATATTGAACAACGTAATGATTCGTGAATCGTGATTTATAGCTGGTCTACACGATATATGTGCAGGATAATTAAAATATTGCAATATTATTAACGAGTGTTAAAAAAATATATATTATATTATATTCGAAAACATGCCATAGTTTTCAATGACAGCCGCACTTTTGAAAACGTAAATTTGTTGTTATAACCTGGGTAAGTTCACTCACCGACCTTCACTATGACATGAATCAGAACATTGGTATATTATTTGTTAACAACAATCAATTGCTCAAAGTACTAGGGTTCCGGACTTTCATCGGTCGACTTTCATCATTCTTTTTCCTAAAAAAGAATTTTATATATATGATTGCTGTCAACCGCAAGAGTTTCCTAAAAGATTTTCACGTGATCTACCTATATTGTCATGAACATAACCAGATGGATTACTAACGTCGACAAAATACATGTATTAAATTAATATTGTTTTCGACATGATATTTCACCAGGAAAGCGGTTTTGTATACATTTTACTCTGGTATTGAGCTTTTTGGAGAACGGAATATGAATGGACAGTGAAGCAGTTTGATTTACAGACAATATTGAGCCGATCTGTATGAAAACTATGAAAACACTGAACAGTCATGTCATGATCTATGACAAATTACAATAATGTGTAGAAAAAAAAAAACATTTCATCATAACTACAGATTTTTCATTATAACCCATCTCAATAAGTATAATACTCTGAGGTAACTTAAAAATGTAATAATAATATAATATACCTACATAAGGTTTAACAAATATGAACGAAAGATGAAAATAGAAAACTTTTAAAACGAGTTTAATCATAATATAATATTGTAACATAATTTTAACAAATGAACAACGTGTTTTTAATTGTAAGCAAATTTATTGTAAACAGATACATATATCTTTAACCTGGTTCTTTCCAAGTTCGTGCCAAACTCATCGTTTGTCAGATTAGATTTATATCATACACATCTATGCCAAAAAACCTATTCGTCCAGCCGTAAGCAGCTGTAAAAATAATGTTCTTTTTTTACAGAAGAGTGTTGGATGTTTTCTATCATAACAGTACAATGCACGTTAGCATATATTTTATCTTTTAATCTGAGATATCGATTTTTATTTTTTACATTTTGTTCCATTAGTTTTGTTTATATTGTTATTGCTTTTTTTGAAAAAACTATGTTAACACGTTTGATTAAAACTAATATGCGTGGAAGTAAAAAAAAACAAAATCAGTTCCTTAGTACCTACTCAAGTCTATTTTTAAACTTAATACTTTATTTATCCAATCTAGAAATATCTAGCTATACGTAATATTTCTACTTAATATTTTGGGTATTAATTAATCGTACATATAATACCAATATCGAAAATTACAAAATACCCACATAGAAGTGATTTATAATAAAGGATACAATAATTATAAAATAGATTGTTTTTTTTTCTATCATAAATATTACAATGTAATTGGTATATTACGTGGTAAATAATAAAAGAGGCAATTTATGAAATTGTAAATTATTAGAAAAGAAAGTTTTTAACCTCAGTTGCCGGGAACACAAAAAATAAAAATCACAAAAACAGCAATGATGCTACGTTTTGTACGAACATGCGTGTGTATACACGTATACATCGCAAATCTTCCGGCCGGAATTACAGTCAAACCACCAAACCGAGCAATAAATTGTATTACAAGTGTTTATAGTTTACTTAAAAAGTATTTTTTATGTAATCTGTATTGCACTGTAAGAGTTTAAGCCGTATTATAGTGAATACCAAAATAGTTATCGAAAAACCTTATCCATTTAAAAACCCTGCCTACGCTATCTGCCTAATGGGCACTGAAATTACATTTCACGATGTATCGAATGCGGGAAAGAACAAAGATCTGACACAATGTGCACCATGTCACTAGATTCTCCAGCTAGGTGTACGCACTGTGCTATGGAAGTCAAACTCGACAAGATCGTGTCATTTCTGCTCCCAAAAACCAAAGGTAATTTCCATAAATTCACTTCCAATTTCAATTTCGATAAACCATCATAATATTATACTCAAGCTACTTTCATTCACCAAAACTAACCCCATTCTTTTTTTGAACATCGAATCATAATTTACTTCTTTTATTTTCGAGTTCACTGCTATCATGAAGCCCCCTCTGTCTTCTCTAACGACTTAATTAATTAAAGGTTAATTATAATTATATTATATGTATACGATATTTATATATACAATATATATCATTATAATATATCTTCCCTATAATGTCAAAAATGTTTCATTTTAATATGCAAGATAATTGTATTAAACAGAATTGTATTTTATTATTAATCACATTTTTATTATAGAGCTTATCAATATTAAATTAGTCTTCGCAGGTATCAAGTAATAATATTTTCTGACTTATTATTATATTAAAATTATTTTGTATATTATCAATTAATGATTAAGACCAGAGCTTGCATTTGAAAAAAAAAAATTTGTTTTACGTTATTTACAATAAAAACGTTATACAAATTTTGAGTTTATCGTTATTCAAAATTTAATCATTATTCAACTTTTATGTTTATCGTTATTCAGAATTAAAACGTTATACAATTTTTGCGTTTATCGTTATTCGTAATTAAAACGTTATACAATTTTTGCGTTTATCGTTGTTTAAAATTCAAAATCATTTAGATACCTGTTTGAAAAATACACAGGCCGCAATTTAAAAGTGACTATGACCTTTTTTGGGGACATAATTTCCCTATTCTGAGTTTTAAGTAGGTATATTGTATAATTTTATTTATTTTATTATTTATCGTTTTTATTATTTCGTTTAATGGAATACATTATAATAAATATATATCGATTGCGTTATGTTTTGTTTAATGATATATCATATATTTTATTTATCGTTTTCCGTTATGATTACGTTTACAAATTTTAATCGTTTTTTATCAAATTTAACGTTATAATCATAACGTTATTATAACGTTTGCAAGCCCTAATTAAGACAAATATATTTATAGCATTATGAGTTTCTAAAAAAAAACCCCGTCTTTGGTTATCCTTAGGTTCTTGTTTTTTTTTTTTTTTTTTTACCTTGCATTTATTATGCAGACCTGCAGTTATTGTGCAAGCAACATGTTTATATAGTTTGATGTCTTGCTCAACGATTGATCCTACGTAGGTACAATATTATTATGATAATACCACAATGTTTTTATCGAGAGAAAACACTCGTTCGGTTAAATTATAATACCGTAATATGAATTATTACCATAAAATGGGGTGACATTGATAATATTTTATTTTTGGTTTATAATAGCCATTGGAAAATGAAACTTTATAAAAAGTGTTTGCCAATAATTACTGTTCATAAATTACAAGAATTTCAACAGATATATATTTTTATAAGATTTAACATTTTTCTTTTTAATTTTTTAACGCTGGGAATGTCAATTATAAAAAAAAAATATCAAATTTAGACAATAAAAGTGGGTCAACATGGATGGATCCAGTTAAATAGTGTATAATGAATGATAATGGACTTAAAGCCTAAAGGTGATATTATACCAATTACTAACACTGTCACATGTTTGGTTATGAAAATATTATGATAACTTTATATAAGAACTGATATATTGAAAAAATTAAAGTTGCCCTGCGATGTCAATGTGGTTCCATTTTACGATACACGTTATTATTTATAAACTTTTCGTGTTTAAATTTTAGTGCATTATACAAGACTGTGCAATAATTGTCGACTTATACCGCAAAACGATGTTTCGAAAACGCCAAAGTCACAATAGGTGATCCGCGTGAAATATTGTCAAACTGTTATTATCGTACTGTTGTATCGACTCTGGGCACGAGGGCAAACCGTTCGACAAACCCCGAGTATAATATTATATATATTTAGGCACAGGAAATGTTTTCAACCCCCCGTTAGTCGGCCGGTGTCGATTTCGATAGCCCGGCAGAAAGGATGGAGGTGAGGGAATGGGTGGTCCAAAAGGGTGGTTTTCGTGAGTCCGCAGATCGGTATTTAAAACGTATAAGTGTAGTATTGTTTTAAAATTTATGTGAACGATCGGATAATCTCAGCCTACACACGATGCACTTCTATTTATTATACTGCATTGCTAGTACTTTACAAGAACTAAAAAATATAATTAAAATTGTTTTCAACAACCTTGGTTCGGACTTGTCACGCGTTCCAAGAACAAAATCCGAAATATGGTTTATTAATTAGCACATTTTTGCATTTCAAGCTGTCGTCTGCACATTCCGTAGATCGTTATTTTTAAGAGAGCCATGATAATATAATACGGCTTAATATTTTACGAAATCCGAGTAAGTTTCCCTCGTTAACAAACGTTGGTTATCGCTACATCGTTAACCGCCAGGCGTATATTGGATAACAATGTTAATTCAAACACATCGTATAAGAACAGCCAATTCAAGAAGAATCTGAATCGAGTGTAATCTTTCAAATATTTTCAAGCGCGTCAAAATCATGTCTTTATAAGTTCGAACCGCGGTATACAAGACGTATATTATGTAATGCGTTTAGCAATGAATATAATATTGTTATAGTTAATTTGTTTTTCAACTTCGAGTAAAATTCGTGTCGGCAAAGAAAAGAAAACGAAAACGTTTACATACTGTTTAAATAAAAACCACGCATATTAACACTCTTCGTCGTGTTGCATTTAGGTACATCGACAATATATTGTTATTGACGATGGACGTCATATTATTGTATCCGCGGTAGCTTTGGTCCGGACCCACTATTTTGCACTGCAGGGAAATGTTATTTTATTTTCATACCACCACTATACGCAGTTTAAAAACTCGTTCAGAGCAATAAAGAAAGAAAAAAACCAGTTTGTTTTTTGTATTCAAACGCCCTTTCAGCCCCGAAGCAACTGTCGGATATGAATTAGTTTCAGTGTTGGACCATCTCAGTATAATAATAATTATTATTACATGTTGATTGTTGATCCGGGAACATTTTTTATGTTAGGAGGGGGTCTCGTATAAGAAATCGAAAACCGTAATAAAACAAAAGAATAATTATATCATCTAACGGTACGACGACGTTATTATTCCTTAAACATTTATTTGTTTTATAAACGTTAGCCTGACTAAATATGCTATAAAATGGGGCAGTGTAATACGTATGAATTTACATTGAATTAAGCACAATTTCGTTGAATTTCCCCATCGTTGTGTGTCCAATAACCGTTATCGAATGTTAACGAGTTTTATTTTTTATAACGCATATGCGCCGCGGAACAAAGACGTATAACACTTACGATGTATTATTACGAAGTAAATTATATTATAATATACTTCAGACTATACACCGAGACTTTGGATCTTGGGAACCGACTTTCGTTTTGCACTTTTCAAACTTCTCCGGTCCGGAGATGTATAAATTAACGTTATTTTGCACATGATATTGTGTATAAGAGTTCAACATCGTTTTTGTACGTTTGTGTTGCAATAATTATCATCATACAAACTTTACCATGCAACCCGTGTAAGTACACACTACACATCAATCGTTCGTATCGTTTTTAAAATTAACCATTATTACTGGTGGTAAATAATTATTATGTACACACCTTCTATCGTTGGCTTTATTGAACTACCGCTGCAAATTGCAATAAATTTATAAGTTATATATCGATCGTGCTATTATAATGATGAATTTTATATATACTCATACTTTAATTTTTTTAATATTTGATTTTTATGTTTCGGAAATTATTCACCATGCGCTTTTATGTTTTAATTTTTTTCCCCGATAAAAGTGTACAACTACGGTTTATTCTTGGGTTTCATTCATTAACGACTCACCCGTTCTTGCAGTTATGACGTTTTCAGTCGATGAAATTAAACATTTCATACGAAGAAAAAAATAATATTGATAATAACAACAAAAAAGTGCAAAATGTCAAGAGCGAATTGATGGATTATGTAAATTTCTCCCCTGTAAATATTAGGCCAAATATAATTTGCACGTCAAGTGACTTATTATTGTAGGCTGTAGAGTAAGTAAATAATAAATGTCACAGTCAAATTTTTTTTTGCTGTTTAGTAGCTGAATTAAAATGAGTTTCTGTTTTATTTATTTGAATTTTTTTTATTTATTATACGCTTAGTTCGTATAGCGCAATGCCAACAACATGAATCAGCTGTGTATACTTTTTCACATACGTTATAATATCATATATTATGTGCGAACTGTTTATTTCACTTGTTAATAAATTTAATTTTTAATTGTTGTTGTACCGTGAAATTCGCATTTTTTATTTTTATGTTATAAAATATAAAATATCATAATGTCAAGAGGAAATTAAGAGGACTTTTACACTTATTTAATCCTCACCACGAACCACAAATCTATATGGAATAGGTATGTAATAACTAATATGTATATAATACAATATGTGTCTGTTCGCAATTATTATTTTCTACGATCTTCTAAGATGAGTATATTATTTATTATTATGATACATTTCAGTTTTACCTATGTTAATGGTATAGATTTCATTTGTGACTTGTACGCACAGATATTGTTCAAATACAAACCGTGTAATACTTTACTGGATATTATTATAAATCTTGTCCGAAGAACATGTCATAAATTTATATGAATAATATGCTTTTTTTGTTAATCCTAATGAACGGTCTATTATCCTGCAGGGCTGTGCACTTGGTGCACTACAAAGATTATAAAACATGTACGCGATTATACAGCATAGCAGTAAAAATTAGATATATGCATGTTGAAATACTTATTCATTTATCATGCATCGACATCTGACTTGGAATTGAGAACAAATGTTGCCGCGGATCAAATCTAATCACACCTTTATGCATAATAATATAGTATGTGTGTGCGTGTGTGTGCGTGTGCGTGTGCGTGCGTGTGTGTGTGTGTGTGTGTGTGTGTGTGTGTGTGCGCGCGCGCGCGTGTGTTGTAAACTTGTAAGTACAACGAATTGAATGCATACGCAAAACAAAATTTCGACTGCGCACAAACACACACACGCACACCCGTAGTTCGCACACGCGTTATTCCGTGAGCGCCTGCGTATCGGTCGCGTCGTCGGCGGTGGCGGTGGCGGTCGCACATAGTTTCCGGTCGTAAAGAAAACGCCGCTTCGCCGTCGGTTCAGTAACGCCGTTGCCGTTGAACGGGTACCGTCATTTTTGGCGCGCATCGCTTTTTCTCATCGGTGCACGCGTGCTCCGCGATCGTCGTAATATCGTTCCTCGTGTACATAATAATACACGCGCTCTCACCGAGTCACACGTGTTCTCCGGCCGAAATCAGGTAATTTCATCGCACCACAATGATATTAATAGAACGATAACCATACATAATAATATTAATGCACGAACAATGTGAACATTAAGCGCATTATCCGAACACAAAACGATTACAATATAATAACAGTACATTATCTTAGTATTACGTAAACGAATATTGTAATAATATTATTATTGCTTAATACTACAATTTTATTATCATCCATATTGGTATTTTTTCTTGCGGTCGTTTTTTATTACTATCTTCCTCGCCTGTAGTGATAAACGAATAGGTATACGAAAATCTATATAACTTGTTTCGATGTGACACCTTCATTATTGACCTATAGGATTTCTAGTTGCGGACAGGGATGAAAAGGCCCGGGATACTGAGGCCATAATACGCTAAAATAGTTTGTAATCACTCCATAATCAGTCTAGTATATTATCGTATAACTTCAATAAATTCAACATTTTTATTGGAAACCATACGAGTAGGTCATTTATTATACTAAAATCATTAGTAGAACATAAATAGATGATTAGTAGTTTTGTAATAGTACATGAATTTTCCGCAATTATATTTATTTATAAATATTTCTGTGTCAGGTAAATGGTCATGTTCAATGCTAAGAAGAAGTTGAGCTTTTTTGTTTGATATTCTATGGTTGTGGCCCGGGGTTCGTCACACTTTAGCACCTCGGGCCAGTCCACCACTGACTAGGAATATAAATAAATATACATATAGACATAGGTACCTATTGCAAAGTACAATGGAATACTAACGTATATTAGATGTATGGGGAAATATAGTTAATAGGTACGTTATAGAATACAGCAATGGAACGTGTGCATAACGAACAATCACAGAATCATCAAAAGTGTCCGTTACTATAGACTAGTAGTGCTTTTCCATTTGCATTATTATTTTTACCGGGACTTGATGATAATTTTGTCCGTTGAAAGAGGTGTCACTTACTACACAGATGACGTTTTTTTTCCGCTTCATTCCGTGCTCGAAGTAAACGTACAAAAATGCATCACGCACAACCATCGATCAGTATACTGGTCGATTAAGATCCTCACACGATGGCAAAACGTGCGTCGATTTATCCCGTTGATTTTGTATAAACATTCTAAAATCAAATAAATTGCTGCGTCCTAGGATTATTGAACTTGTACTGCTACGAAGGTGGTGCTGATTTCCGTTTTTGGATTTGTCATCATCTCAACCGATGTCGTAATAAACGAGTTTTGCCACAGTACAGAGTGTTTTATTTTTATTTTTTTATACCTAGGAACATGCTGAGAATAAAATTTAAAATTATATGGGTAGTATGTAATTAGTGAAGTTTGAAATCCACTTCTATGCACGTCCGTATAATGCATTGTGATGGAACGAAATCAGTTTTTTTTAACGATGGCCCCGTGGTGACCGATACATTTTTTCGTTGTTGTTAGGTGATCGTCTGCGCGTTTAGACGGGCAAACAAAAGAGAAAACTATATTCGACTTCGCTGCAAAAGCCGCTCCAATTATCGTGACCAATAAAAAAAAAAAAAAACATTAAAATCCGTCCGCTGGCTGCTGTAAAGATAAGCTGGTGTTTGGCGCCGCATTGCTCTTATAATATATAAAATGTACATAATACTGTTGACAGGGAACTCACCAAATGTCAATATATAATATCAAAATTATTATTATCATCATCAACATCGTCATGATCATCATATCATCATCGTTTCATGTATAATATTATACTATATACAGATGTATATAATATACATATCTACTATATTATATAATATACCAATCGGATTTGCGTCATATTATTTCCCGGATTCATCAAAATGTCATATTAAATTTCGCGCGCACGCGTTTAGGTTTGCCCACAGTTTGACGTTTTCTACAGGAATCGAAGATATGTCTCTCGCATAAATATATCTTACACAATCATCATTGAAAAATATCTCTAGATAAAAGGAATAGATACATATTTTATTAAAAAAAAAAAAAATCCAAATGGTTATGATAATTCAACAAAATAATTTATAACGTTAACTAATTTAATGATGATTAATTTATTATAATATATAGATAATTATGGCAATAAATCAAAGCTACTTTCGAAAATATAAAATTTTTAACAAATTATACTATATTCCATACTTATAATTATATGTTTTTGATGGGTCTTTAAATTTTCAAGCACTTAATAGCTTATGCCCAATGCAACGGACGCAAGATGTGCGACATGATTTTATTACGTTTAAATCACAAAAACTAAAATGTATGTTTTTGAAATTTAATCGAAAATCCACGTTTTATTTAACTTTGAACGGCATTTCTACAGGTTTTTTTTTTAATTAAAATCGTAATTATAAATGAATTAATACTTTTTAATTATACATAGATACAATTCTGTAATTAATTTATATTTAAACTTGATAGTAACTAATGATGTGTGCAGACGTTTTATTTCAATTACATTAACATTATAGAACAGATGAACAGTAAAAATATGTAGCTTGTAATCTATTAATAAAACAAAGTAAGACTGTTATAGGTACCATTCCATAATTTGTTAGGACATTATAAGTTATATGTTATGTTATAAGTTATAACTAATAAATCATAACTTTATACATACGTTAATAATTAAAACTTCCAATATTTCATGCTTTGCTTGAACAACCGTGTATATTTCTTGCTTTGAAATAGTAATACCGTTTCGAATTCTGATTTTTATTTATTTCTTTATTTGTATTGTATATTACTTATATAATAGTTACACTCGGGTTGAAATTCTTTAATTGACAGCCATCAAAAAATATTGTCATACTGAAAAATACTTAAACGGTCGCCTTTGTTGTTCTCTTGACCCATTCGCGTAAGTGTTTTTTATTGGAAAGAAAAATAACGTTCTACCAAGTACTATAAGTTTATTGTTTAAACATAAAATTAAATTAATTAATTTGATATTTAAAAAAAAAAAAATTGCCGTTTAATTATAATATTTGTAATAGTGAATACCTGATTAAAATTGCAATTTAACGTGGAATAATTTGTCTTAAATGTACTGATTTACATTCAATCAGCGTTTAAATGTATAGAAATTATAATAATATTTTCAAAGCTATAATTTATTTTTTGAGAAGAGTTAAAATACATTGTCTACAACCAATGTAACTATTCGTGCATCAACGCAGACATTGCTGTTAAAAAATTGTTTTTTTTTATTTTATGATACTATTTGCTCTTAGCATTATCTAAAAAATTGCACTCAAAGTATTTATGATTAGATTTGGAGAAAATTTTGATATTTCTTGCCAGCTATGCGCAGCTTTATTATAGATGCGGGTTTAACCCACATCTATAATAAAGCTACGCAAAACTTATTTCTCGTGAAAATGTTAAAATAATGCAAACAACGGATCAGCAGATGACTTAAAAACATATCTGCATAGGTACGTGAACTCGTAGTACAGTTTATCAGGATATGGAGAAATTCTTAGAACGATATATTATCAGATACATGTCACGATATTTAAGCGATACGAAATAATGTGACTTGATCGGTGTCGTGATTACACGAAATACTCGGCTAAACGCGTTAAGTGCATCCATAATATTGGCCACAAATCGATCATGGCTCTATATATATTATTAAACAGTTTAATGACTGTGTACATTTATAATAACGACAAGATGTGATCGTATAATTATCATGATATTGTGTTTATACATGGACCCACGTTCGGTCGTTATTGCGATCACACGCTCGGTGGAAAATAATAACGCGAGTTATCGAGAAAATGGTGAAAAATTGTTTTAAACCGTTATGTACATTTTATGCATGACGGATTATCGACGTGTTCTAGGTAACGACTTTCAGCGAATAGCTGATATCCGAGCGCGTTAATACACGATCAGACGGGATGTGGAGTTTATGTAGAAGGAAAAAAAAATATATATATATATATATATATTCGTTTAAATATCGCGAAAACGCAAAAAACGTTATACGTTAAGTCTAAATAAGCAGTTGGGAATACAGCGGAATTTCGAATAAATCGACCGACGACACGGCGTTTTATATTAAAATAATGAAACGCTGAATACTATGCCACAATAATTCGCACTATAATATAGTTATGGACGGATTGTTTAAATATTTGTGCGTGTCGATTTATACATAAAACATGCAACTAAACAAAAATATTGTATATAATAGCATATTATTATGCATTTTACTCATACATGATATTGCGGCAAACTGAAGAAATCATCTATTAGATTGTGGTGTCGGTGCGATCAGATCATGAACGATGTTTGTACCGGAACCCTGTTTCCGTTGATTGAATAAGGATTGTGATTTATACGTATAGAGCGCTCTTCAAGTGCATTTACATATTATTATTTCATCCGTACGAATAGCCGCGTGATGGTGTTCGTAAGACGGTTTAGTCGACCGCGAGTAAATGAATGAGCAGCCTTGTTTAAAATTTGTTTTTCACGTTTACGGTTTTTGATGCCTTTTAATACGTTTAATGACCCAAACTGTTACTGTATAATATGCACACACGATCAATTTTAATTTATCAATTAAGTATTTATATATATATATATATATATATATATATTATACAATATTATACATCTTAATCAACAAACTCGATTTATTTTCATTGTGTGTATTTCTACGAATAAAACAGCGCTAAGAATTTGTATTTTTTTTTTTTTTAATTTAACTTTCACCAGTGTCAGTGTTCTAAATAATTGTTCACAACAAGCGTTTGTCAATCAGCTCGTAAAATATTTGTTAGAAAATAAAAAAAATTAAAACAGTTTATATGTATATATATATATATATAAGATATAGCTTGTGTAAAATTAATTCTAGACAAAAGAATTCAAAGTCTAACAAATTTAATAATAACATTATATGCATGTTTGTTAAATAATAACCTACTATGAATGTTCTTTGATATTGGATACAACAATGTGAATGGAGAGAGATAGGTATTCATGGTATGCGTGTAGAAACAGTATAATAGTAACTCCTGTTCAATATTTTCTCTCCCGTTTAAACATTAATAATCTTCATAGTTGGTCAACTATGCGGAATATATGCGACTAGTTTTGCGGTAGGTACGGTGTTTAATTAAATAATAAAATACCTACGCATCTTATTTTTCTTTTATTTTTTTACATCATGGTAATACACTAGAAATTTTTAATATACTTATATATATATTATATATAAATATAAAATATTTCTTTTGTCGGAATGCATCGAACCCAACCGTGGTATTCGAAATTAAATAATGATAATAATATACTATGTACAAACTGCATTAAACGTGTAAGCGGCTACCTGTTGTGAAGATTTCTGATTGGATACTTTATTGCCACCGTAGTTCGATTCAAGCGAGATCTGCGTTTAAAATATGGAACCGATTTTTTATTGCAGTTTTCAGCATGAACGTGTTTCCGATCAGGAACACATGTCCTGCAGTTGTATAATAATAGGTACCTATATGTACTTATAATCATTATTTTATGCATAATTTATACACACGTCGGCTTCGTAAACCACCAATATAGTGCAATAATGCTTGTGGTTCGGTATTACAAGAACTCGATTTTACGAAAAGGCGAACTTTAAACAAATAAAAGGAAACCCCCATTGTGGTTAGAAAATTCGGATATTGGATTGGTTCGTTGTGGAATGCGTGGTGTGCACACAGGACTTACTTTCTGTTATCCGCACTCGCGGATGTGTATTGAGCCGGTGGAGACTTAAACAAATATACAAAATATTATATTATATTCGAATGAGTGCGTATGGCATGTGTATGTGCAATAACATTCCGGATCGGTGAAAAAACGCAGGTATACGAGTTTTTCTCATCAAACGTACAATATAGATTTTCAGTTGGAAACTAGTGTTTACCATTTTTACACTTGGTGGTAGTGGGCGAACGTGACATGACGTTTGTAGATTGGATATCAATGTTCTGACGCGAAGAAAAAGCGTAAAAGTAAGATGCAGGAAAGGGGAAGAACTCTATCAAAAAGCGTATACGGTTCACCCAATGCTGAGTATATAACAGTCGTTACAAAAATGTAGTTGGTATTTATATTATGGTTTTTGTTCTATTTTTTCCTCCTCTTATTCATTCGGACACATAAAGTGCAACCAACGCCTTCGCGGTTCCGAGTCTGTAATAATATTGTACGTATATAGCGTGCGTGTCCGATGATTATTATACATATATGCTTGTCGGTAAATAGGGTTTTTCAAATCAATGAGTTCGGTAGTGAAGCTGGTAATTCTCAAAAGCAGTTACTCGGTCGTACGCCATAAGCATGCATTTCTAGTCTCGTACTCGAAAGGAAAAGAATCGACATGTATGTACTATACGCGTGTACACATCTGCCCCTTTAAATTCTCTACAGTTATTTCCTAGATTTCCATGATACAACAAAAACCAATATTACATTATTATGTGGAATACAAGCGTGCCAAGATAAGACGCTTTTCTAGTATTATGATGGTCAGTACATTGTATACGATTTTTACTTTTTTCCCCTTCTCTTTCATTTTGAGTACAGACAATAATAATTCCTATCCGATTTCGTGCTTGTAATATCGTACGTATACTGATTATTATGTATGTTTACGGGCATATAAATAAGGGTATGCAATTTTAAAACCAACGATTACAACACTCGATTTTAATGAAATACATCTATATAATATTGTAAACGTAGTAGTTCACTTGTAAACATTTGTCTCGGATATGTATTCTATATTATATTGCTCTATAAAAAGTCGAAGCGAACGATAATTGACGTTCAAATAGATACAAATCGTTTTTATTTTTTATTTTTCAGCCGTGGCTCGCAATTATACGATATCGCATATTTAACTTCGCGTGTACAAAATATACAAAATAAAATAAAATATTATAATATATTATCATAATATGCGCGTAAAAATAAGTTTCGGTTATTTATTTCTTAAGTTTTCTTCGGCACGACCGAAAGATGCATCACATGCATACATTGGTAATATCATTGGTAAATCAAAAGGGCCTCGACGGCCGCCCGTCTCTTTCTCTCCCTCCCCCTGCGTACCTCGTTACGGTTCCCGGTTTTACACTTCGACTCACATCCTTCGATCCGCGTAACTTTGCGTCATATTCAGCAGCGCTGTTCGACGACTTGATATCATTCCATCCATGTAAACCGTAGTGCTTCCTGCTGCACCGAAGTTGTTCGTACGCGACGAAATTGATGATTTTTACTCGTGTCCGACGTGCATATTACCTATATTATGTTAACAGTCGTAACACGTCCGTGGCGGAGGAACCTGAACACACAACCGTGAACACATATAAATCATAGTGATGTATCCATAATATTATGACATCACAATGTACACACGTCAGTTTCACGTGATCGTTTATCGCGTAATACGGTTTTTAGACGTCCGTGCCATGCGCTGGAGCCCGCGAGTTCGGCCCGCTGATACACACGCGTACACTGCAGCTATTTAGTGCGAGCACGTATCTCGTTAGGTTAGTAACTATGCACGCGTGTTATTCGTATTTCGCTCCGTTGATTCTCGGGAACATAATAATTAATTACCTACCTACCGAATGATCAATTCATGTGCATAACATAATATACCCCGTGTGCGTCATCGATCGGTGCACCGGGGTACCCAAGTTAATTCTGTGCGAATCATTTAGTTTACTGGGCATAACGTGAAATCACTATAACAGTGGTGTAGTAGACAATGATTAAATATATAATAGATATAAAATCATATTATACTTAGCGGTTGGCACATACACTCTAATAGTGGATCATTTAGTTATATTTAGTATGACGTATAATTACTATAGTATTACTATAATAATTTTTAGTACCTATATTTAACATTTTTGTAAACGTTTTGGGTGAATCGGATATTTGTATTCAGTTCAATAAATCATCCAAGTACTCCTTTGGACGAACAATCAATGATAAATATTTTAAAAAAACCAATAAGCAATAATAAGAGTAGTTACATTTATATAATATTATAACTGTACCTACACTCAATTGTTGTCGTCTGAAGTAGGGAAACTATTGTATTTAAGACCGGTTTTGTATACCCACGGTAGTATAATATACTTGTATAATTCTGAATTTTTACTGATATGATATATCTATAGTAGAACATAAACGTATGTATATTCAAACGTATGGTATATGATGTGTAATGATGGCGCTACAATCGTTTTCTTTTTGGATTTCTGAGATTCTGTAGACTTTTAACATACCGCGATTGTCGCCAAATACTATCGTTCATGCCCAAATAATAACTGCACATCTCAAAGATACTCATTTTAATGTCACCATTTTAACTACACGGACCCCGTAAGTCTCCGAACTCAAAGCTCATAACTAAAATAGTAGTTCTCTAAGAGAGCTACAACCCTACATATAGCAGTAAACAAGTATCGTCGTAAGTTAACGAGTATCGTCGCACGATCGTACAAACTGCGTACCATTATTGGCATTTTTTCTTTGGTTAACGCGTGTGAGTACCATTGCGGAACCACAGCTATGATAATTCGCGCAATGGACCACGCGGTTGTTAGCAGCTATTAAACCTACTTTGGCGATCGTTTTTCTGGTATTTGGGCATCTGACGTACGTATTATGGGGTATACAAATAGGTACCGTACCATAAGCAAGTAAGCATGGTACATAGTAGTGTTGTAAAATATCATAATATTCTTATAAAACCAATAATCAAGGCACAAAACAGTCGAGACCGCATTTGGCAATATTGTTATGTTTACAGATAGGTAAGTAACCTAATCACGTATTATTATATAGGTACGTATACCTATACTAGTTGGTATTTAATTATATTTGCTGATGTAGTTTTATTTGATCGCAACATATTTATAGATTATAAGTTTGCGGAAAACTCAAACGCGGTCGTTGTGTAAACAATTCTCTAGGGACTATAATTATTGTTATTATTATTCTATTGAAGTTTATCAATTAATTATGGACCGTTGTATGTTGATATGACCTACGCAAATATAATTATTCTACATAGCGTATTGGCAGATGGATTACAGTTCAATTCATAATAAAGGCTTCTGATTTATTTCGTTGGCACCGAACATCAATATGTTATTAGTATAATAGTCCCACAGACATGATACATTTTAGAGGTTATATAACTCGTATGATTAATATCAGTTTGAAACAAACAAAAAACAATATTAGGTATGCAATGCTAACTTGAATTTAATAAAATAAAATATATTGTTTTATTCATTTTAATATTTATAATTTGATTTTTATTTATTTTTTTTTATCACAAGCATCGTGTATGCTTTATAGGTTTCAAAAGTTTTAAAATACCATCATGTTTGTCGAAACGTTTCAGCGAAAAGCCTTTGAGTTTTAATGTTTTTACATTAAAAACGTATATTATTTTTTCGACAAGTTTAAAATTGATAAATTAGTTTCTTTTATCGTCAACAGTTTTGAAAATTAATATTATGAGTCGCAAGATTATAATATCGTTTGGAAGTTGTTGCATAAATCAAATGGCATACAATGAACGAAAAAATAAAAATAAAAACGGGGAACTGTTTAGAGATATACAGATACATTTTCATTTTGTGATAATTGATAATGTGACGCATTTATCATTCATATCTACACATTTTCGTGAGTTATTCATAACTTCATATTTCTTATTAAAACGAAATTACGTATTCTGTATGTTATTGTGCGTGTTATTTTATATAAACCAACTATCATCTGTATGTGAAACGTTTAACATTATTACATTTTAAATTAAAAATAATCTCTTTTCATTTATATTAATTTATTTACAGTATATGTAAAATAAGTAAATAAACTCAAATAGTAAAATAAGACATGAAGTAATTTGTAACGTTAAAAGTGTACGTGATAAATGACATGGAAAAATCGAATATGTTTAATATAGTTGATATAGGTAATAGATGTTTGCAGAGAGGATAGAGTACGTGAAAGTATTAGTTCTCGAGAACCATGCAACGTGTCACAATAAATAACTACAAGCGCAGTAATATAAGTAATAAGTATAGATTTTTAGTATTTTTGTTTATAATTACTAACAACAACATGATTGTGATGTAAAACTGAGCATTGTTTTATTGAATTAAATCGTATGCATACACAGAGCGTATATCATCGCCTATGCTTCTATATAAAGTATTCAAAATCCGCCGATTCAATTTTCTTTAACGACGGCCTATATCAAACGAATCCGTTGAATTGCGTGTCGTAGCAAGTGTGATTACGATATTATTCCATGTTTCGCACGTCAAATATATTTACACTTGTCACCGTGATCATTTATTCGGATATCGTGCTATGTTATTTCTAAACACAGTATTCCATTATCACGTGTGACGTTTTTTTTTTTTTTTTTTAATAATATTTCTACTGTTTGGACTACGTATAGTAACAATATATTGTTGTTGGCAGATCAACGCGCGTGCGTATTGAATACTATTATTTGGTGCATCCATGTTGAGCCCTAAACACCAGAGGGCAATGAAAAGTATCACACTAGTTGGGTCCCGGATTTTCACAATATGTACCACACCATTATTGGTTCTAGGATGTTTCCGAGTAACTATTACGTTTACATTTTCCATCTCGTTTCAATAGACTTAGGACTGTCTTCATTCAATTTCATCTTGACCTCGATGGTGAATTTTATTTTTTCGCCGGGATGAAAATAAAAATAATAGGTATAAATAATTGTTTCAGCGGGAAAAAATTAATAAATTTTCATATTTAACCATAATATACACGTGTTCAAAATTTAATTATAGACAGTCCTATATGTGTTCATACCAGAAGAAAAACATTAGTGTTGTGCATTGAAGTACTAATTATTCCTAAAAAAAAAAAAACCTTGGACACAGCTAAATACAACACCTAAACAAAAAATGCAGGACCTGACTAGTTCTACAGAAAATTATTTTTTAGACATTTTAATTTCGGAACCAGCCATATGTATCGCATACGCGTATGCCTTACATTTAACCTTACTCCGTATTGACGTATTGTTATATAACCGTATGTTTATAGTTCATATACTCTGGTTTTGAATGTGAATATTAATCTTGACGACACGCCGTGGCCCGCAGGTCCAGTTGGCGAATGTACTAACCGACGGAGACAAACAGTTTAGAAAATATAACCGAGACCTAATAAGGAAGCCACGAGGGATATATACTACCTACGTATATACATTTATGATATGTAATAGTTACTTGAACAATACATTACATCGTTTTAGTTTTATTTCTTATAATGGTTTTCCACGAAAACGGATATCAACGTTGCGAGAAGAGTAATGCGAAAACTGATGAATAATAATTATCATGTCTGCGGGGTAGGTGAGTAGGGGAAATTTCTGCTGCGACTTGACAAGTGCAAACGTATTGTCTTGCTCGTCGACGTGCACTCTAAGTCGCTTCAAAAGACAAGTCCAAAAGTTATGTCTCAGCGAGTTCGTTGCGTCGCCCGGCAACTTATTATTATTCTTATTGTGTGTATATATATATATAAAAATATATGACGTTTTTAGGAGCGCAGATTTATGATTACTGCAGCCCAACTTTGAGCGCACAACTTATAAGAAACGGTTCCGGTGTCCTAAAATCGTGGGACGAGAAGCAGTCGTGAACACGTCGGACGCTATTAGAAAGAAGGACCGCTAAGCTCGCGCGCCAGGGTGGTTACCCTCGTATTATTTTCTATATTATATGGCGTTTGTCTTTTTCCATCAGATCGCAAATCTCGATTAGAAGGACACCAGGACAAAGCACACCACCATGTACCGTTTCACCATGTACCCTTTCATATATACTCGTATTTAATATATATACATATACATACGTGATACACACACACACATTTATATATATATACTGTGCATCCTTTACTAATATACCGGTCTTTATATGAAGTTCAAAATATAGAAAGTATCCCAAGATTAACCCTTATAAAATCTATATATTGTGTAAATAGTGATACAAGGATTTTAAACGAAAGCCGTCGTTATTATTCCGATAAAAATGTGTCTTAAAATCGTTTTAAATTTATTCGTAAATATAATTATTCCAATTAAGCATTTAACCGTAAAATTATGTGTAACTTGAAAATTCATTTTGATTGAAATCATTTACGTGTATCAATGATATGTGTTCGGAAGCAAATACATTTTTAGAAGTATAGTATTAATAGTCGTACAATACAGAAATAATAACAACCACGTACTTTTACGTCACATAATATACTGTTACATTTACATATTTTTACTAATTATGTGACTGCATACTTTTAGTTTTATTTGATATAGCGTCTTATAACGTGTTTGACTCTGGTACATTTTAAGAAGGTATTTTTTGGTAGCCGCTCTCCAGCGTCTCATTTTTAATGAAACAAAAGCATAACAAAATACCTGTAAATAGATTGAAATAAAATATTTGGATATATTTCAATTAAATATCTTACATTATATTTGTGATATGAGTTGTTTTATAATTATCTTTTTTTTTTTTGCATATTCAATCGTATATCTATTCATAATATTTATCCTGTAACGTAAACGTGTGCATACTTCCAGTGTTATACTTATATTATTCACTATTTAATATTTGTTCGCCAGAAATGGATAATTCACATCTACCACTTGCTTTTTTCGATTATTTAATAAAAATATTCTTCAGCACATTTTTTCCTTAGTCCCGGCAAGTTTTTACACATGTATTTCGTACGTGTTTGGAAATTAAATAGAACCGACGTCCATAACGTTTTATGATTCTCCATCACAAATTTATTTTCTGAAACTAGTTTTTCAGTAAACATATTAATAAAATCAATATTTGTTATGCATGAAGTCTTAAAAAAATATTTTTTCCTACATACCTATAGTCAACTTGCATCGAAGTATGTTTTCGTTAAATTTTCATTTATTCTACACGAGCTGTATGAGACATACGAAAGCGCGATAAATAATATTCGATGGTATTAGAGTGTAAGATGAATATTTTAGTATTTACTTAAAATAAAAGGATTAATTTATTCGGGAGTAAAAGTTGATATAATAAATTATAATAATACATGAGTGTTTAGGAAATTATATAATGACGAATCTTTATGCCGTTGATAATATTAGTCAAAAAACAACATCTGAATAAATAATTATTTATTTTAATCTTTTTTTATGTTATTTGATTGTTTCAAATACTATACAGAAAATGTCCTATGGTTGTATAGTATTTTAAAACTTTGTAAATAAAATTTTAATCAAGATAATAATTTTTTCGTACTCGTTTTTTCGTGCATTATAACTTAATCAAATATTATATTATAAATATTTAATTATTTCGAGAACATAGAAAGAATCCATTAAAAATAACAATACTAATAATAACATTATCAATTTTTTTTTTTTTACAGTACTATATAAAACACCACAAAAGAATTACTTTACATTGCAACTATTTAATATATATACCACGATATGATTGTTTATTATTTATAAATTTGAGGTGTAATTAAAATTAGGATACTTAACTAAAATGAGAATTGGAAAATAGATAAATTCATAATCCTAACGATGTTTTATAATAATAAAACAAAAATATTATATAATATACATAATTAATAATTATTGTACTTCTATTAATGTTTTAACTAAAATCAATACTTTTGGTATTATAACTTATTAAAATTAAAATAAAACTGTATTCTGTAGATAACTTTGTATTATGTGTTGTACTGAAAAGTGTATTACTATTCGTTGAGAATTTTGAGATTTTTATTTTAAATTTAAATATTAAGTATCTTTGAGAAGTGATAAAATATAATTATACAAGTTTAAAATAATTACTTTATAAATAATATGCTTGTGTATCATTTAATTTTTAAGTAAATGTGGTTACATTATAATAATTATTGGAACTTTTATTTAATCGGATTACAATCATTAATTTGTTTATTTTAATACTCAAAGTTTTCGAACACTTTGTAGTTTATTATTTTTTTACTATTATTTATTTATTGTTATTGGTGTATTTTTACATAAGTTTGTGGTTTGTTTAAAATTATAATATATTTTAAGATAATTAATACGAGCAAGAGTTAAACTATTGAATACAAATTGATTTGTATGTTTTGATGGCAATGAAACTTTTCGTCTTAAAATTTAATTATTCTTCATAACTGTTTTATTAATTGAGAAAAACGTTGATAAATTATAGAACCTAATGGTTATTTATTATGAACATATTTTTTACTAACGCTTTTTAGGGTAAAAAACATGGTTCAAAACTTTAGTGCAGGTCTAATGACATAATAGTACAAACACACGAGTTGTATTTTTTATTTTCATGATTTTTATTTATTTATTTTTTATTTTTTACAGAAATTTCACAAGTACATTTGCCTGATTGAAATAAAAAAAGAGAAAAAAAAATGGTCCACCTTATGCCAAAATAAAAGAAACGGGTCGATTCTTCAACATATTTAGTTCTATCGGTAGATAAACAATAAATATTATCTTCTGTTAGTATTGTTAATGCTCTTTCTCTCTCCCTCTCTCTATTCATACAATTTCAACGATCACAGTAATAATAAAACGTAAATAGTGTCTATGTCCATATCGTTATAAGTTTATTGTATACTATAACAGATTTCTCAATTCACAATAATTAGATTGGAGAAAATAGAGCAATATTTTAAAATTCATCCGGTATCTACTTATTATTATTACGGATTATTTTTAACGCATTACTTTATTTTCGTTATGGATCTTACATATTAATGTCGTTCATTCTGCGAGTATTCTAAGACTAAATTATATACACAATTTTTTTATATCATGAAATCATTTTTATTTCACCTATGCCGAGTAATTATTGTTGCAGTTTATGGTATATTAATAAATTATAGGGATTTCATATGAATCAAAACCGCGGTAAAACTTTATTTTAACTTTAGTACAGTACGACGTAAAATTACAATACTCAATTATCTAGGTGTAGAGAAGAATAACAACTTTGTTTAATCTTACATAACATTAGATTATTGCATACACAAATGGTTGCATTATATACCTTTGCATTCGATATAAATCAGACTTACAAGTTTAAAATATTTGAAAAATATTTATTTCGTCCATGAAATACGTATAATTCCTTTGAACTTTTCCTTGCCATAAAATAATGTATTACTATCCTTTATCATATCCATAATAGTTATTCATAGACATTTATTACAAAATTCCCCTTGCTACAATGTATTGCCAGTTATATATATTCTTTTATTGTCAGTTAATACACCTATAATATATGTATATAACATTATAAGTGTATGCATCTAATAATTACTTGTTCTGTCCGCATAATACGTATGTTTTATTCTATAAAAATTGTTAAGTAACTAGGTTAAACTATATATTATCTTTATATTTACACGTAATTTATGTACCCCACATATATATATATATAACAATAGTTCCAAGTGAAATAGTCGTAAAAATAAGATAATAAGTTCATAGAAATAAAAGTATTTTAATAATATTTTAGTTTTTACTGCTACTCTGAGAGTGAACTGAAGTCATAAGTTCATATTATTTTTTTCAATTCAAGTCTCATTTTGAAGGTTTATATGATTATATTGTTATTATAATATTATTATTAATAATAATTATTTGAAAAATAATGTTTTTAAACTTATATAATGCACATTTACAACGAGTAAATATTTAAAAATGTGTGTTGAATACATAAATTACTTTTTCTTTTTTAGTTTACAACCCTAAGGATGGTTTGACAAGTTTATTCTTTAAATATTTAAGTTTAGACTGATAGAAAAGTTATGGCTTGCTACGGTTTCCTTTTGGCTCTGCATAAGGAAAGTGTTCTTTCTTTTTGTGGATAGTCACATTATTTTGGTTACTTATCGTACCTACCCATATTTATATATAATAAATTTTGTAATATTATTATAAATATAAAATAAAATAATTACTTCTAGTGTTCAATATAACTAGGTTCTTTTTACAATCATCAATCGATTTTAAATTTGATTTAATGAACATTTTTTGAGTATATGGTAGGTATAGGTTCGCATATAGTATATAGGTCAATATTTTAATATAACATGATAAGTGTTGGTACAATATAAACACATAATTCTTCCAATCATCTAACACACACACACACACACACAAACACATACACAGATACGCTACATATAAATTAAGCCTTAAAAAAAAAAAAACTATCAATTCGATTCCAAAGTGCTCTTTTGGATCAAAACTAATATAATATAACCAGTTATTAGGTTAATTCAAATTATATATTTGGTTCACATAAATTGAGCTTACTGCATTTAACAGTTAATCCGGCAGTTCTAAGTAAACGGTATGGATTTTTTCGTTGTGCAAACAAATTTTAGTGCGATAATTAATTAAAATATGAACAAATCGACTAAATGAGCTAAATAATCTACATTACAGGCCACATTATAATATAATAATGAGACTGTGCGCGCCAAAGGATATCAAGATACATTCAGATTCGTGCTAGTTCTGTAATGCGCCTCAAATCCTTTAGGCGCATTAATAAAAGTAATAATACAAGAAACGTTGATTCGTTCAACCACATTGTACGATTTTCCAAATAAATTACAGTTTTGTTTTTGCCCCATTGTACACGCTGTCTTTTTATTGCAATCAATGTCGTTTTCATGCAGGTACCTACTTTAAACTGTTCATACAATATTATATCATTAATGACGTACTTATTCTAACCACTGCAAGAGCTATAGTACATTCATTTTATACCCGAATATTTTTTGCTGCAGGTGGAAAAACAGATAATAAAAAGCGAAATTGTAATTCGATTGTAGATGAACTGCAGTTTTTCAATCCAACAAGTCACTAATGCGTACTGCAAAATAACACGAATAGGTATTTTATATCGCTATTAAGCACGTAATCATTTTCTAAATGTGGTGTATATTTTTCAATTTTAAATGAGATTCATTTAAATGATTTAGATTCATTTCATTTTTCGCTTCATGAGATAATATTATAATACTATAATGTCCATTTAAAAACGTTCAAATTTATAAACAATTGTTCGTAAATTTAAAATGTATGTAGTGGTTCAACTGGTTTAGATAGAAATGTCATTACTTTTTATGGTTTAAACATTCGACTCATAAACCTAAAATATGTAAATATTGAGACTAATGGTTTTGACCAAGTCTACTAAAATAATAATAATAAAAAAAAAAAACGACCACTTATAGTGCATATAATATGCTCAACAACAGCTTTATATATATGGTATAAAAAAATAACGTAAGTATAAAATATATGTTTGGTGTAACAATGATGACCATTAAAATTATTATTACTAATAATTATAGGTTATTATATTACATAATATGAAAACAACTATAGGTAAATTATAGTCAAACAGCATACTTTAATGTTTTTTTTTTTTTAAAATTAAGTATCAATTTACAAATATAACATGATTATTAAAATGTTAACATGTCTTTTGTGTGCAAATATTAAAGTTTAAATACTTTACAGCCATATATTATTGCACATTACTCGGCGTTGATCATATTATTAATTTCTGTAAAAAAAGTATAAAAATAAATTGTTATTTTGATTAGTTTTTTGTCGCGATGAATCGCGCATGTACACCGGCTACATTATAATTTAATGCGTTTAAAAAATAAAATACTTACCTGCTTTCGGCGGAAGACAACGGCCGTGGCGGTCTTGTTTACACGACGTTTCAGTACACGCATAGAGGCGTCTGCACTTAAATGTGACGGGTAATTTTTCCTGTGCATAGTTTTACATGACGCGTTACATTGTTCTGGCGATTATGGGGGCCGTGCGAGCGTAAATATTGTAAACTTTGGGTAGGAGATGTAAAATATGTAAATCGGGCATATATATAAATTGTAATAACCTATTATACTAACCATGGATAATAACTTAAACCGGCCACCAACGATATATTAATGAACGTATCGCTCATATAATTTGCATTTGTCGAAACACAACGACAAATTGTAAAAGTCCAAACGTGAATGGTGCGTATTCATATACGGCCCGGGATAATAATATTATTATTATATATTATTTTACACATAGACGATGGCACGATGCTGATAATACAATGAGATATTATTATTATGTTTTTCACGCGATACATTTAAATGCGTCTAATAACGCGTTGAAATAAACTATAATATATCATAATGCGGCACAATAAGTTAAAGGGGCGTGTTCGGTGACCGGAGAATACCGTAGAGAAGATGCGTGAATATCCATATGAGGCATAATTTATTTTGTGATTATTATGTGGAGCACCGGTTCTCCGTAGTTCTAAAACAATATAATATACTCGTATTCTACCAAATTGCCGATAATATGCTTTCACAGTAGTATAAATATGGAACACACAATTGTAGTTTTATTTAGTTATTAACTTTTATAATTTTTGTACTGCATGCAATATTTCCCAATTTTTCTTGTATAATTTTACTTTTATGAATATAACAAAATATGGTTTTAATTACGTCACGATGTACATATTATCGTATACGTTCGTATCGTTTTCAAAATCCAAACTTGTACTATTTAAACATGTTATAATATTATTATATTTAAAAAAGTAAGAATTTATTAATTGAGTTTAACTCGTATGGATGATATCATTTCCAATTCATATAAATTCATATTCCAACGTCCTCATTTCGAATTTATATATAGACTTGAATGGCGCCAATAACAGAATTATATTTATTGACTACGGCAAATTATAAATTCATAGTGATATCATACTGTTTAAATCAAAATATATTCTGTTGTGTTATTTAATCTGATAAATGATATTCACGTGTTTGCGTGCAACTACAAGCCGTAGGGTGATAGATATTATTTTTCCATTTGGGAAATTCGATTGTGCCTGTGTAATAATATTAAATATATACTATTATTTAATGTAAATATAATGCGCGCCGTCGAGTTGGTTTCCCTCGGACCCGAGGTGTATTTAAGTAGCGCGCATTTCGATTCGTTATGTTAAATAACAGTTTGCGTGTGCTTGTAGGTGTCTAGACGCGGAAAGTGCGTAGGTACCCGGTACGCCAGGAGATAATTCATAAAATATATTATAATATTTATTTTAGATTTTCAGTGAAACAAGAAATGCATTTGTTTTGTCATGATGTGTGTGCGTGCGGGTTTATTTCAACAATCTGCAGCTATAATAAAGAAAATTATTAGCTTAATTGATAAAAATATATAGTGACGAAAAGCAGGAAGAATATATCGATGTAATTTTAGAGTGGAGATACTTCGTCGGGATAGGATAGTTACTTTACACAATTACATTTTAAATGTTTATATATTTTTTTGGTCATTCATATGAATAGTCCACCACGCTGTATTTTTAGTCCACTTTTGAGAATTGCCGGTATAGTTACAGATGATAGTTGATAAATAAGTGAATTTGAGTGATGATTTAGTCGGGTAGGTATTAAAGCACCTTGTAACGTAGTCTAGTCAATTCGAAAAATTATAATTAACCTTTCAAATAAGTACAAGCAGTTGATCTATATACTTAATAAAAATCTACAAAAACTTAAAAACGTAAAATACACTTTATTCCTAGTTTTGAGTTTTGTATCAGTTTAAAGTTAACCATGAACAAGAACCAACAGTATACATTATTGTTTCCAGGATATGCTATGCTGACAAAATTGTATTTTAAAGTCAAACCGTTGACGAAAAAGAAGATTTCTCACAGGGTTTCGACTCAGCGAGTTTAATTCATCCGATCACATTCGTCGTGATAACGACCTCACCGTAATTCCGTGTAAAAATACACTGCTATAAATTTACACCGATTGATTGTATTTTAAATAATTATAAGTACTCGTCGAAAACGATTTAAAAATTGAATTCGATTAGTACTGGTAACTCGTATTTATTTATTTATTGCTCGGTTCAATCACGGTTTACGTATCACTACGTACAATCATTAATACTTGAGACTTTAAGAATTGATTTTATTCATATAAATTAGACATGCAACGCGTTCGTGTATCATAACTTATTTGCAGACACATCCAACGAACGACGGCCATAAATTATATCAAACGCTATTGAAAATTGTAAAATAATTACTTCTACTGCCATGTCGTTGTAATTTTTTTTTTTTTCGCGAGGCTTAGAATTAATTATAAACTATTGGACACATACTGTATTAATTATGCGATGACGTATTGATATTGATAATAATTGGTAAACATTTGAATGTTCTAGATGGAAGTTATATAGTCATGTGCATGTCATATAATAACAACAATAGTTTCAGGACTGGATCGTTAGATTATTATACGTGCTATAAAGACTTTGTAACTATTTTCAATAGTGCTCAATAAATAATGATGTATGCATTAACATTTTTACATATAGGTGTATAAAATTTAACAATGAACTACAAATAATAATTGCGTATTTTACTCAACTGCTGTTGTGTACTATATTATTATTACTATCATAGTACATTATAGTTACTACCGAGATAATTATATCGTAAACATTGGAGCAAATCAAATGAGTTTGAGCAATTATATAATATATATATTAATATTAAATAGTTTAAGTTTAGGTATACCAGTATATCATGCTTACGCATGAAGTTGAATACATTTTAAATACGGTTTTGAGATTTACTGGAAACAGAAATAGCAGCCGTAGGTATATACTTTTGTTTTTTAAAATAAATAAATAATATTTATGTGTGTTCAGTGTTTACTTACTGTATTACATACTTTGGTTATTTATCATATCCTGTGTATTTATACTATAGTATATAATCAAATTTAAATATTGTATTTTTTTGGGGGAGTATATAAAAATCTAAATAATAAGTTTTAGTCCTTTTAATACTACCTGGAAAAATGTATATAACAACCACGTTAAGGATACTTTCTCAAGAATCAAACACATTTTAAACAAAATCAGTCTAGTTTTAGAAATTGCAACAACATTTTATTTATTAGAACACAATTGACTATACATAAAACTATATTAAACGAATAGAAAAATTGTAGTAATAATAATATAACAATTAAAGATTTAACTTTTTTCTCGTAATTTGTTGATAATGGTGAAACTTATTCATCAACTGTTTCTATTTACCTAAGTCTGCACAATTTTATTTTGTATTCTGAGTTTTTTGAATAGTTATTCATATAAAATGTAAGAGTTAAATAATGTGTTTTAATTCGAATATTTTTATTTAAAACTCAAACATATATTTCAGAACTTAACGCCGGTGTTTAACGTCATACACAGTGGTCAGGAAATGATATATATTATGATTTCATTGTCCATTTTATCCAAGCCATATAACGTTGGTCTGACAATTATTACGAATCGTTATTAAGTCCATAAACATTTTGGTGACCTCAAATTTTTTAACGATACAAGAATTCACGAGGAAGAATAGAAAGAGAAAAAAAATAAGGATTACAGTTGAGTGTGTTAAACCATAAGAATCACCTACTAAGAACTATAAATCCAACAAATACAATATAAGATATTACTCAATATTGTATGGTACATACATTTTTCTCACGATTTTCTCTGACTTGAGAAAAATTATGATAAGAGCATGCAAATTATGTAAAATATGAAATTGTATATAATTAAGTCTTTGTATTTATTGTTTTCGGAAAAATGTCAAACATAAATTATACAACCAAATTGCACAGTAAAAAAATGTACGTTCCGTCGTTTATATATTTGTCTCGATTGACTGCTGTTTCATAATTAATTAATTAATTTCGGTCCTTTTAGGTCAATTAGTGGTATATCACCACACCCACGTGCATAATATTATATTATACGTATCGTGTTTATGCGTAAACATTTTTTAACTATATTCGCAGCTTCTGAATTTCAGCTTTGAGTAAGTACCTACTTATATTTTGGAACGAAACTGTGATCGATCTCAGTGCAATATATTATATGTATAATGTTTGCTCGGTAATTTCGTTGTTGCCCAAGAGTAATAAGGTATCAGGTGTCAGAGGGAGACAGAGAGATATGTATGATAATGTAATATTTTCTTGGATATATATATAACGTTTTAGGAAATTTTAAATTTTAAAATCCGAAACCTTAAAATTGAAAAATAATCTCAATACGTAATTGGTGAAATACAGGGGGCAATAGATATATTTTGTTTTAAAAAAAGTTACAAACAATTCAAAGAAATAAGAGTATTATTGCTACCATCAATTATTAGTTCTGTACCTTTGTATAGTATCCGCGTTCGTGGTAATAGTTCTTAATATATCTCGGTATTGCGGTCATCTCGTATGAGCTTAAGCAACTTTATGATTGCGTGCGTTTCTGACGAGATCGAAACTCTGCGAAAACTGAATTACAATAATACCTACAACAGTTAAGTACGTTATGTAAACTACGTTTTCATGGTTGAAAACACATCGAATTCAAAAGCTGTTGTAGGATAGTATACCTACGTTTAATTACAAAGTTCGATGTAACAATTATTATGTGCACACAGTAGTAAATATAGTTCACGACGATCAAACCGTCGTCGATGGCGCAGTAATAAACGCACACGCACGATTAGTATATCAAAATAGTATATAACAAATTATTACGTCCGAACGGGCGGTAGGAAAACGCCGGAATATTTTTTTCGACGTGTCGCCGTAATAATATGTAGGCGATTTTGTTTTTTTACATATTTTTCACCAATAAAGTCGCACCAAAGACTTAGAAGAAAATATTTAGGCACGTTGTACATTTTAATATTTTCGCAACGTTCTGCCATTATAGACGAGTAATAAAGGACATATATGTATTCTATATCTAAACACCAGTTAAGGAATAGCAGTAAATGCGATCGGCTGTTTTTCGGCTTTTCAAACCGGATCGTCCGTCCGATATAATATTATGTATATATAGTTTTCCAAGTTGTGTTCAACGGCTACTGTGAATTCAGGCTCAACCTAACGCATAAATTAATTTCAGATTTGTTCTTAACGAGTAGCTCGTGGAAGTCAGTTGCTGACGGAGCAGAGAGAACGAACGAGTGAGTTGTTTTAAAATATTAGATAAAAATGATAATGTGCAGATGAAAAATTATTAGCAATAAAAATGTTAACACTCTACTCAATCTATAGAGGTGAAAATAATTGATGAACTCGGTTACTAATTTGATTTAAAACTCGTTTAAATTATTAATAGTGTTATATTTATAATACTCCATTTGTAAATCTTGAAATGGTTTTTTTAAATTTTAGATTCTGAACGGAGTGATGAAATCTATTGGTTTTACAATAATGTGTGGTTTTTTTTTTTATTATTTTTTTTTTTTGTGTCTGTCATCACGTTTTGGGGCAGTAAAAATGCTTCGATTTTCTTAAATAGCAACTGTTCTGAAAGGAAAGTGAATGTAGATGGTACTTGGGCAAGTCAAAAATCCAACTATTTTAATACTTTTTTAAAAAATCGAAAAAAACGATAAAATAATTACGAAAAAACGGGAAATTTTACGCAAAATACAATTTTTTAAAATGCTCTAGCTCAAAAACGAAAAACCACAACAACTTAAAGAAATTTTCACCAAATCTTTATATTGGCGTTCTCTATACATGGTTAAGTTTTCAAAGTATTTTGACTTAATTATAGACTATTTAAATTTTTGATTTTTGTAAGTTTTTTTTTTGAAATATCTATAAAATTTATTTGGCTATCCGAAAACTTGAAAATACAAGATTTATTATAAGTTATACTAATTATAACTAAAAAATATCGGAGATTTTTTCACTCAAATTTTTTTTAATAGCCCATTAAGTTAAAATTTGTATTAAATATGTTAAAATCGCAATAATTTGCAAGTTATTTTATAGTTGAAAACTCATAAAAATTTTTCTGTCTTCAACTAAGGTTCAAAATTTTAACACTAGATTATCCATAAGCTACCTTTCATAAATCTATAAAAAAAGTTCTACCGGACTTAAAGGAAAAAATTTTATGACTGTTTGAAATTTAAATTTTTACGAAATTGCATTATCATTCAATTTAAATATAAAATACTATATTATTATATACACATTTTAGACAAACATATTAACTCCGTTCAGAATCGTTATTCCTATACAATGATATCAATCATTGCATTCAAATTTAACAAATCCATTGTAATAATGACCTATCCTATAAACGAGAGGTGCACTCCACCCCCAACTGTACAGCAAAGCGAGGCCCACCCGTTCTTTTTTAATACTAACTTATTCTAAACAATTTTCACTATCATTTTACTATACATAAATAATTTATTATAACATTCCGATAGTGTATTTTGTTTTACATGTGTATTTAACAAAATCTTGTCCAGTTCCCATAGACTGATGAGTTTCTATGGCCCGTAAAGTTAATGTATTTGTTAAATTTTAAAGTGAAATGTGGAATACAAAGATTTTAATAATTCTTCGAGCATGCTTATTTTATATATAGGTTTGGTATTCTATAGAATACCGCATTACCGTAAGTCATAATATTATAAATGTTATACTTTTTGTGCACATTCTATAGACATCTTAGATATTATAATATAGAATGCCAAATTCAACACTTTGTCGGTAATATAATATTATGCATGTAATTGATCAAGATGCATTTGCGTTGTTTTTACAAACAAAGGAGATTTGAATACATATTGCTATCATGTCCATAGTAATAAACTAATATGCTCTTATATACATTTTTGTTCAGAGTATATTATGTACTCCCATATGTGCATAATGAATCTCATCCCTGTGAATCGGATATAATATGCAGAAAATATCTCTGTACTCTTGCGTTCTGTTATCGGCTGTCGTGCAGTTCTTTCCGCCGTTGCACAGTGGTCGAAAAACTAAAAAAGGTGGCCAAAAATCATTATTTTAAATATTAGAAAACTTTAATTTTCAAAAAATTAATTGTTTTTACACATCCTATTGTATTTAAAAATGTTTTTTTCTTTGAC
>JAIPRK010000025.1:0-182690 GCA_025469195.1 Chaitophorus viminalis | reverse complement strand
GAGTATATTATGTACTCCCATATGTGCATAATGAATCTCATCCCTGTGAATCGGATATAATATGCAGAAAATATCTCTGTACTCTTGCGTTCTGTTATCGGCTGTCGTGCAGTTCTTTCCGCCGTTGTTGTGTAGTGTGCTGTAGCGTTGTGGGGGATATTTATGATCAATGATGCACAAAATAATACTATAATTTTTGTCCCCCCCTCCCATTTCTTTTATCAAGACACAATCGAATGTTGCATAATATGATTTATGGTTTTGTGTGATTATAAATATTTATTTTGGAATTTTCGAATGTAAAATAATGCATATTTCAGTATATGTTACAACGATAAACATTAGCAAAACGTTCAAATATATATACAGTGTAAAATAAATTGTAACAAATTTCAAATATAAGGCCTAAGCTATGGGCGTGCTGCTAACCGAATATCTTCACCGCGCTATTCACTTCGGACTTCGGAGTGTGTGTACATATTATTATATATTATACGATGATAATTACGAATTATATTTGAATGGCGTCAACACACGCGCACGCGTCACGTGTGTATGGTGTGGCACGAGTGTGTATCCTCTGCAATATGCGAGAGCGAAGGAAAACGCGGTCCGCACATAAACGTCCATATTATTATTATTATATTGAAGACCCGATTCGATATACCGCGAAGTAAATATGTTTTAGTGTCGTGTATGTTGCGCGCCGAACGAATAAGCAGCGCTGACGACTGCCGCGGCCGCCGCCGTGGTTATATCCTTATTTCGGGGCAATCGAAAACAGTATTTCGACGGGAAGAAATAAACGTTATCGCTATAACTGTATAATATAATATTGTACGGCTTGGCCGCACTCGTATAATACACACGCACGTATGTCGTATAATAAATATACAAATATATATGTATATATATAAATTGTTCACTGCTGATATTATAAGGAGCCGGTCGATCGCAGCACGTCCGAGTAGTGGTCGAATTTCGGTATCCAACGATTTTTACAACGAATCCATCGGTTAATCCACTCGCGCCGTCCGCCTACTGTACACCGGACAACTGTGAATAATATTACAGCACGTATCTTTTATTTCGGGCTACTATACGTCTATACTGTACGTTAGCATACGCGGTTTCTCGTAACGAGACTCCGGATGTTTGGTAGACTATATTATACATACGTGCGGCGTGCGAGTGAACCATGTTATACAATAATGATGATAATAATAATAATAATAGATAATATCGCGGTTTTCAACAAACAAATAGATCGTGGTACATCATAATATGGGATGGCCAAACGATCAAACGATCTACCCACCAGTGCCACGACCCCGTACTATAGTGATGGGAATTAAATCCGGATTCTCCGAAAATCCAAAAAATCCGGATTCCGAAATTCGGAATTCAAGCTAGAAAATCCGGATTTAGCAATCCGAGAGTTGGGGTTATCATTACGGATTTCTGTATTCAAACGATAAAACATTCGTCACACACTCGCACCACTTTTTGGTCGCTCTTTTGATTTTTGGACAAAATCAATATTTTTAAATCCAAAATCCGGATTTAGAGTAAAATTTGGATTTCGGATTTCGAATTTCGAAAATCCGGTTTTTCAAATTTCGGTGAATCCCGAATTTTCCCATCACTACCGCGTATGACTTAAAAGTCGATGTTCCATGTTTGCGCATTTAATTTTCATAAGCATTAATCGTCACTGATTATTTGAACTGTCCAATAATATTGTTAAGGTTACGTATTCTCAAGCCGGTCAATTTATTTTATTTCAGATGAATATTTTCACAGTCGATCTCTATTGTAAAACGTATAACCATCCCTGGACTATACGTTACATAAAGCGACGATGCCGCGGTGTGTAATGCTTGTGCTCGTTTATCGTGAAGTTATATTGTAAATCGAATAATGTCATCATAATATTATTATAGTTTCCAATAAAATCGCGTAAAGTTATTGAGAAGCGACTTATCGTGTACTCGTGTGTGCACGTGTTTTCTCGTACAACCAAATTCGTGTCGTACGAACGTTTTTAGAATTTCGAGTTGAATATAATATGCGCTTTATGACGAGAGAACGAAAATTGGAGAGCATAAATAAAAATAAAAATAGTCAACCCCTGCAGTGGTGTACCATTAAATTAATGGATACACGTGCGATTATGGTTTTACTTAATCTTGCCTTGCGTTCCATTGTATTATTACCGATAAATTATTATAGCAAAACATTAAAAATCCAACATATGAAGTTTTACAAAATATATTTTATATCCACTGTGGAAAGCATTGGAGTCACAATATTGTTCAAAGTTCAGCGCGTCACTGTATTAAATTCAATAAAAGTTTGATTAATGTTTTCCAGAAAACTTCCAATCGTTGTAGGTACAAGATGATGTATTAGACATATATTGTATTTCGAAATATTTGTATTTACATTTAGCGTTCTTGAAAATAATTCTTCAGAGATCCTTTTTCGATTATTAACTTAAACCTCTCTCCCGAATCCAATCTTCTCCTTAACTCTCGCTCCATTCCTATCATTCATTCTATTATCAACTTCATCAATTCCTCTTATTTTCTTATTTAAATTGATTTTTATACCTGTTGTATAATAAAAAGTTGTTCTGTTAAAAGAGTTATATTCATGTTTAATTTAAACGCATAGCACAACGAAAGCGAGGAAAGAATATTAAACCCATGTAATGCTTCGTTGAAGAAATATATTATTTTAATGATTATTGTTTATGTACCTATTCATAATAAATAAAATCTCTAGGTCTATGTATATGTTATGCTCACGGAAAAAAAAGTAAGCAACGAAGCTATATGAGGCATTTGATCGATGATTCGTTATAATATTGAGAGACGTGTGTACGTGTGTTCTATAATAAGCCATATAGTATAGGTACACGGGAATAGAATATTATTAGAACATTATGCATATAAGTCTTGAAACGATATCAGGTTTTCAGATATTATAATACTATATCGGAATCTACTATTTTAACCTAGTTTCAGTATTATGCACTTAAACGTGAACAATAACTTAATATTTCATGTTGCACACATCAGAAACCAATCTGTTCAGCGTGTCCTCTTTCGTCGTTTATACATCACCAGATTGATGGATAACTAAATATATATAATATGCAAGTACACATGGTATTCTAGACGAAAGTTTGCTAACACATTTCGATGTCCTCTTACACTCCCTACTGAAAAATCACCGTTTCGCACGTACGAATGATTTCGAACAAAATAAAAATAAAGCAATGTACCGATTTCGCAAGTTACATCTATTGTTGTTTGAAAAACGAATGTTTCCATTTAAGTAATAAACAAACCGATCAATGTTCATACGCGTTTATGTGTTGCAAAAATCCATAATATCGAAATAATAATATACGTTCTGCAACAGAATAACAAGAAATAATTATATATATATATATATATATATATAAAAAACAAGCGTTTAATGTACACACAATTTAACAATTGTTGTAAATTATACATTTCATATTTGAATAAATCAAACTAAATCGTTGTCTAAGTACATATTACATGACCATCTAGTACCTATATAAATGCTTTATGTATAACTGTTACAAATGATAATACATCGAAATCGTATAACTTGAATTGATACTGGTTTATAATTTTTTTTTTTTTTTTTTGGTTTTGTGCTTTATATCCATATTTATGTACCTAAAACTCCGTAACATAAAATTAGCGTTCAGTTATATGTCTTATTATTACAACGTATGATATTGAATATTGATGATGTAACGACTATTTGATAAGTGGAGTTAATAATTCATATTTTCATTAAACAAATATTAACTTATCATTGTCAAAGACCGCATACTGTTGCAGTATACGTTTATAGCGTACAAGTTTATTCATTCAAATGCATTGTGTTGGCACTTTATTCAGTGGTATGAAAATTAAATCATTTCTTTGATGTAGGTATTGCATTAATATCTCGTCATGACCGTTTTACGTAATTTGTTACTAATATTTCATTCATGATGTTTTCACACAAACCCCGTTTCGAACGAAAGACTCAAACGATCGTATTGCAGCAGAGAATATTGGTGAAGCTGCTGTATTTTTACATATGAAATACCTCCTATTACATATAACTATTTGTTACGGCTTTTAGTGAAACACAACACGCTGCAGATTTTACATCGGTAGCTTATAGTAATATTTTTAGTCGTCAATTTGATTTCTAAAGCGTTTATAATATAATGTTCTCGCATTAAAATTAGTTAATGGACTCCCGTATTATTATTATAGGAATTTGAGAAGGAAAAAAATAACTATCTTCAGCTGATGGTCGTGTGCGTTTAGGAATTGAAACATTAAATCCGATATGTTTGAATAACGTATTAACGTATCACGATCATCTGCAGCCTAATAGCTAAAGTTATAGACGTTATAGTATTACATTATTATAAAAATCATAATAATACTAACGATGTATTATAGTAGCACTATGCTTACTCGTATTGTAATACCCGCATATTATGTAACGATACCTTATCGAACGGTTGGTCAACATTAGGGAATTTCAAGTAAAATATTAAATAGGAAAACCATTGTGCGGCATTAGTTCTGAACTATTCGTCACGGTTAGATATTTCAACTAAAGCACATTATGTACGTTCATTTTTATGTGTTCATTTTCATTACAATTGCGTGGGTCGTTTTTCTCTGGCGTGTTCAACATCGTTCCAGTTACTTAAACTATGTTATTATTTATATCATTCCTTCTAGTATACAGGTAAGAATCATCATCATCAAAGAAAAAAAAAAGTAAAGGAGTTTACATGCGACTTTCAACAGACTAATGTAAACTACTATTTATACAAATGTACGAATTAAACCTACACATATATATATATTATATTATATATATGTGTCATATGCGAGTTTTTTTTGTTATGATAGATTATAATATGTGTTTAAGAATTAAGCCTGTGCAATTTCAAAAATAAATGAATAAATAAAAATAAGAGTAAAGATAGCATAAGTACAATAAGTACAAAATATGTTAACTCATTACCGGACGCCTTTAAAATTTTAATTTATCATAAAAAATTGTTACATGTTTACATACTATAGTAAAAACTAAATGATTTTTATTACTGGTTTGATACATTGGACAACCACAAAAGTATAAAACAATTAATAGTTAGTTATAACATTAAAAAAAAAAAATTGATGAAAATATTAGGTGAATCAGACAAGTCACATAAATATGCGTTTTTAAGTGTAATAATTAATTATATTACGTAAAATGATGATCAGCTATATGTACTAATTTGTATTCAACTCGAAAAATAAATGCTGTATTGGCAATTAATGACCTTGAAAAAATATCTAAGCAATATATACACTCTAAAACAAAACGAAAAATGGCTTCACCAATTAAAACATATTATCATCAGAGAGATTTCATAATATATTTTTTTCCTCTTTAGAAAAAGATTTTTCAGTAAAATTGATGTCACTACAAAGAGTGGAGCTTGAAAATGTCAAAAGGAAAATTATTTTAGACGTGTAGAAATTTAAGAAAAATATCCATTCAATCACACATCCTCTCGGTTTTCTACTAATTAGTTAACTTCTCTCGAAATCTTTCAAATATTAGCAAAACATATTTTTGTCGTTGTCACTTAATCATATCTTTATGGTTCAATCACACCAAATTTTATTTTCGGAAAAGGGCATCACTCATTAGAATTTTTCATCTCTATTTTCCAACAACTTTATAAATGCACGAATAAACGAATTTCGATCACTATAATTTATTAAAAAATAAAAAACATTATTATTATAATAATGACAATAATAAAACTATAATGGAAACTCAACGATATTCATCTTGCCAAGAACGATTGCACATGAATAAAAACAACCGTTAACCTAATAAAATCAAAAATATTGCACATAAACATATAAATGCATATGATTAAAATATAAAGCTTCGAGAATGAATTGAACCAAATATTTTTCCCATCAGCCCACAGATAAACGTTTTGCTGTTAATTATTGGTATCTGTTGGTAAAAAAAGGAAAAAAAACCATTAGTAAACCGAAAATAGCATAACATTATTAAGAATTATTCGTGGAATGCGTTCAGACTCTTAAAAATTTTGTATTGGAAAAAAATTGTGGAATTAAACCAACCATGTCTCATCTTAAAACACCGGACCAAAGTTTGGCTATCATTAGTCTAATGATTAAGCATTAAAATAAAGTCAAGGATTTTCTACCTTATCACTATAATAAGTTGTATATTCGTCTCCCGTTTGATATATCTACCTCATCGGCAATGACTATCACCTAAAATCGTATTTCCTGACGAACCCCCGTTTAAATTTAATCATCCATCTCGCACACATATTTTACGCGTATATAATCGTTGGGATTATTAAATTTTCCAACCAGTTTTTAACGATAATTCCATTCTTTAAATAGTACGATAAACCTTCCGAACAATATCAGCTGTAGTTATAAAAGCTGTACTTTCCAGAAAAGAAAATAACTTTTCCTTTCAAAACTTATTTGAAAATTAATTTCAAAGAAAAACGCGAATTAAATTATTAAAGAACAACATATTGTTCAAAAGACTCAATTTAGTTTTTGCATACCACCCTTAGTGTTAACCCACTTGACTGTGCGCGGAATACACATATAGTTAATAATTATATTATATTGTAAACGTGTAATTGATTTTACTTGGGAAAAATTACGTTATACCTACCTAGACAGACCATAGGTACCTATGTAAATTATAATTATTATATTTTATATTCGTTTAACAAAATACTATAAATTAATATAAGACATTAAAAATTTTCCTTTCTCTCTCATTTAGTTTATACTGTCAACTTAAACGAGTTACACTGAGAGCCGTCAGTTCCGGGCGCGAATTATCTACCGTTAGCACAAAGCGTGACACGATGAGTATCTTAAGAAGCGTATTAAGTGTTGGCTACGTGGCCACACACGCAGGACGGTTACATATACTGTCTTGTACAATATTTAATGAGTCACCGAAAACCAGTATTTCAAATGCCTATAAATATAGCTTAAGAATCAATAAAATATTTTGAAAAGAAAATCATTTAAAGAACATTTCAATCTTAACAACTGGTAAATGTTTCAAGTTTCTGCAACTTATACTTTTTGAATTATAACATATATTTAAAATAATTTAAGAATAAATTTATAAATCGTTATTTTACTGAATTTCATAAAAAATTTTAATGAAAGTTCGCTAGAAATTTTTTTATAGTTAACTATATACCTAAATATAAAATATTATATATATTTAATTATAAATAATTTAGTATAAATACCAACAACTTTATGAATTTCCAACTACAAAAGAACTTGTAAACTATCGTGATTTTGACATTTTTCATAGAAATTTGAACTCAAGGGGCTTATAAAAACATTTTTGTAGAACGATTTTAGATGGTAATAAATACAACTTATAATAGATCTTGTATAAAATATTCAAGATTTTTGGGATATCCAAATTTTTTTTATAAATATTTAAAAAAAAAAAAAAAAATACTTAGAAAAATCGGAAATTCCAATTGACTATAAATAAGTCAAAATACTTCGACTTTACCATGTACAGAAAACAAAATGCAAATATGAACTTTTGGTAAAAATTTCAAGTGTTTGCGGTTTTTTGTTTTTGAATTAGAGCAAAATAAGAATGTATTTTATCAAAAAGTGGTTTGGCGTAAAAATGCCCATTTTTCGTAATTTTTTTGTTTTTTCCTGAAACTTTTGAAAATTATTACAATTTTTTAACATGCCAAAATTCTTTCAGATAAGTTGCTGTTTCAAGAAATCGAAGCATATTTATTGCTCCAAAAGGTGTCATCAGACACAAAAAAAACACACGTCATTGTAAAATCATTATATTCATCACTCCATTCAGAATCTAAATGACTAAAACTATATATATTCGGATGCGATGCTGACAATGTCTTGTGCAGATCGCGCACTTATCTTCCAAAATATAGACTCTGCACATCACTTAAACGTTATATTTGAATATACGCTTTATGGTGGAGCTCTCGGACTTTGGTTTTGTAACGAATTTGTTCTAAATCCATGGGCACTGCTTTTGTTCAACTGCATGTGAATAACCATATGTACACTTCACAATATTTGTCTTTAAACAATTTATTAAGTCCCGACTCTGAGTCTGACATGGGATGAAATATTAATTAATGTTGTCGTTTGACAAACGTCAATACGTGGACAAAACGATATCCATGTTTATTGTATATATTATTATAATTACGTGGCTGAAATATGTCCATTCGTGTACCTATATAAGCTCGCTTACACTCTATACCATTTTTTTTTCCGAGACATTTTCGGCGATAACGGTTGTTCGATTCTCGGCAAAGACTCCAAAACACTTTTTTACGTGGTTTATTTTATCTGACCAATATGAAACCAATAAAATTCAATTATAGTTAAAAAAAATAAATAAATAAATAAAAGCAGAAACGCTAGGAAAATAAAAATCTTCCAATCCAAAGCTCTTCACCTCGCATATACGTACGCTCCTCATCCTTATATTCCTCTCCACACTGAACCATATGAACCAATACACTACTCGTAATAGCTTAGCACTATATACGGTACAAGATTCTTCGGACGTTTCTTAAATCACAACAGTCCTTTAATGTTAAACCTATTCTCGGGATTCAATTCCTATCCCAACGTTTCACAAAAGCTGCAGCAGTCATACAATAGCCTCGAGATTTTATTTCAAATCGTTTCATGGTCATATATTTTTAACGATAATGGTTAAATAATTTACGACGAATTCCCGTCATTCAATGAACCCGTTCATAGGGCTTTACTTCATAGGCCCCGTTTAGGCTTTACTCGCATACCTGCGACACACATTTCGACTGTGTTAGATTTTTAATCATTCAAAGTAGAAAAAAATTCATTGTTTCACCTCAAGTTAACACGTGTTCACCGGTTTATTCATATAAATATTTGTATTAGCTGTCGATAACCAAAAAAAAAGTGAAAACGTTAAGAACACTTAATTTTGTGAGCTCCAAAAAAAATTGCAAAATTCTTCGTAGAAACCATTATTTTCAATTCCGATTTTAATATCCATAGAAATTATTGGGAAATAACGGGACAAGAAATAACTAACAAATTGTTTAAATTTATACTAATTATTTATTGTTAATAATATATTAGTTTGCATATAAGTTTGCGACTGAATTCATATTTCTAATTAACTGTTTGAATTTTTCATGCATATTATATACATTTTATATTAAATATTTGGGAGATGTTTTTGCAACAATTTTTAGTAAATTAATTTATGACTTATAAATTTTTTAACAATAATATGTACTTAAGTCTTAAAGTAGAGAAAAAATCGCATTACACAATATAGACATCTATTATTTACGTGAATATGTGGTTTCATAATCAATATCACGTTAAAACCGGATGGTGAAGTTGTATTATAAGTAATAACCATAGGAATTACATCGCGATAATCTTTGTTCGTGCAGATATTATTATACATTTCTTCATGTATATTAGTAAGCATTTTCTATAGAGTTTTAATATTTTGTGTGACTGTAAGAGTATTTCAAATAATTTTAAGAAATTTCATGATATTGTTTTATTATTCAAATTAAAAAACTAGATAGTTCAATAATTTAAAGTTTGATCAGGAAAAAAAAAATCCAAAAATTATACGATATTATAGGTTTTTGGTAAAAGTAATTTTCCATTAGGAAATGACTATTGCATACTATATGTGGATTAATATTTTAGATGTAATGACGCCTTTAGTACTGACGTTTTTATTTTTATATTTTCATAACCGATATCGAACATAATTATTTTTTTGGCGTTAAACAAATTGTCCAGACGAAATCCATCCTACTTATTTGTGTGTTTTTGAAATAAATATCGTTAATATGGTACGAGGACCAAAGCGATTGTTGTCAATCATTAGTAGAACTCAAATAAAAATCACATTAAAAAAATGTTTTATGTAATATTTTTAATAAGTGTAATAATCTAGCCTTTCAATTTGCAATCGATTACAATGAATATTTCTGATAAAATATTCGCATTGGTATTTTATTTGCACGAGTAAAAGTTGTTTAATAACTGTGTACGACGCATATTAAAAAAAAAAAAAAAAACAGTTTAATTAAAAACTTTTGCAGCTACACAATAAATTGGAATTGTAATTATTCATAAAATTAGTAATATATATATTGAGATAAATGAAAAATAGTTTCGCAATAACTCAGGATAGTAGCCTCTTGAAAAACAAAACTTTTCTTTTACGTATTTCTATACTAATTGTTTTAAAACCTTGTTGACTTCCACAGTTCGACTTGCAATCGTTTCAGACGCTTCAGGCATAACAAACAGTTTAGGAATAATAAAAATTTAAACATTATTTGAATAAATTAAATGGTACATTATTATCGTTCACTTTTTACCGTTTAAGGTGTATAATTTGAATTATGTTGTTGTTGACAGAAGCATTTTGAAAATGACTAGATCATAGCCTACAGTTGCACCGATAGAATATAGTTTCCGTAGGCTGTAAAACGTGATATGATAACAGGAGTTGCGAAATCTAAGTGAATACAGTGTTTTTGTTATAAAATATTATACTTCTTAACAAGGGAGTTTTGAAGACAATTGCCAGGGGGGAAAGCGAGAGCGGGTGAAATTGATCACGGCTGTAAAATATAATTAATGAAATGCGAGCGGAAAAATCTTAACCTATAATGGTAACAATAATGATGTATTTTAACTAGCTGGCAAGCAGCGGTGGCAGCGCGGCGTCCACTATACTGCAGTATACTAACACGGTCATCAAAGAGTAGTGTACTTACATAATTATGTTACCATCATGTCGTATACCAGCAAAGTTATATGCGTAGGATTACGGTTATAGCGTAATAACGGACGGGATGGTCCTGCAGGATCCCGTGATGATGATATAAATTTGAAATACGTCAGCACCGCGCGCCCGATCGGGTTGATTCGTTTTCTAGTCCACAAGGATCCCGTGCCGAGTGAGGGTCCAACGTATTACCTATGTACGTGCGATGCATTTTCGACGACGTACGTTAAATAATTATATTGTACTATTATTCACTTGGCCCGTGGGGCACGTTTAATGCACAAGTCGCATGCAATAATATACGTATATAATAATAATAATAATAATAATAGTAATAATAATAATAATATATGAACAATGATTTGCTTTAATTAATTTATCGCGGCGGCGGCGCACGTGGTTTTTTTTCCATCGTTTGGTGTGTTTACAAACGTATTTTAACATCGTTTGCAGGTATTACAGCCGAGATATGTGTTTGGTATTAACAATATTCCTCTGTCGGAAATTCGCAGCAGGCGATTTCACGTCGAAAACACCCGAATAATACGCACCACACAGTACGTTTATAATCTCGTATTGTACTCAATTGTATTCGTTTTTCCGGTATCACTTACTATACGCGCAACGCACATGGTATGGAAAACTTGTCGAGATGTTACATTGTATTATTATAATATATTTAATCGTACACCGTTGCCCATATTATTATCGTGTAGGTATGACGATTCAATATAAATAAGGGTTTTAAGTGTGATTAATCGTGTATTGTGTTTTGATACGGATAAATGCATACAGCCGTATTCACCATGAACGATTCAACTGAAAAATATACATCCATAATAATATGACGTATAATGCGGTATGCGTATACTGTATAAACTATACGATTGCCGAGAATGATAACAAAATTATGGTATCTCATAAAATGTACATATTATATTGAGATTGTGATTATGTATTATTATATATTTGTCATTTGCACATATATGTTACAGTAAAATATCTTATTGGAGAAAATTAACTTTGTTATTTTCTTGAAAATAATTGATATAACACTTAAAGCATGGCATTAATCGGGATTTACTATAATTTTCGGGTAATTAATAAAATGTTCTTGTGTTGTATTTGTGTATTTGTTGTTATTATTTTAACTATGAATTATGTTATGGTGATATAGAATTATAAATTGAAATGATGATAAATGTTGTATAATGTTGAATTTTTTTAAATGGAAAAGAAGTGTACGATTGTCATAAATAAATATTGGCAGGTAAAGTTAGACTTAGTTATAATTGTAACTTTAGAAATTAAGATATTTTATGATGAACAGCAGAAATGACAAAAATAAGGATATACATATTTTGGTTAGTGCATCTTGTGTTCTACTGTCTTAAAAAAAAATAAAAAAAATATTTAGAAGTCTCTAGAAACTAATTTATAAGTTATAACTATTTAACATATATATTTTAGTAAATAATATTATATGTTTGAAACTAATATTTTTTATGTTTAAATTTATACAATAAATACAATAATTATGAAATGAAATAATAAATAATAATATTGTGTAATAATATTAATAATACATTTATACCTTTATACCTATATCTTGTTTTTATACGATAAATTCATGTGTGTTTCACAGCAACACGAATTTCGTTATTCACAATTAAGACATGGTATTAAAGTATTATTGCTAAAAATGTGTCAGTTTATAATGTCTGCATAAAATTAATGGCACGTTACTGATTTCAAATATTACATCTACCAATTTTAATGCATCGTTCACCATCGGTTTTATATCTGTTAAATGTATTCATTGCCTATAAAATGACGCTAATTTCTCGTAATATACTATTTACTGTCATCTTATTGGCAGTGGTGGTAAAGTGGGCTTTCGTGATATTTATAATATAACAACGCAGTACACTGGTTTTTCACGTAGTTCATTACAAACAACGATTTCCCTAGAATTAGTCGAATTAGCGAATTCCGTCGGACAATAGTCGCTATATTTTATCTCTGGGGTGATAAGACCTATTTCAGGACTTACTTAAACTGATTTTATAACATTTAATCAACACATCCGTATGGGAGACTAAAATATAGTAATCATCAATTCGATTTTTTTTCTTTTCAAGACAAAACCATAGTTGGATGACCATTGGTACATCGACTTTATGTTCGGGAAACAACGTTGTTGATAACATTCGACATATTAAAAATTTGTAGGAATAGTTGGTTCATTATTAATAATCTACAAACACTACTTAAATATTTTTTCTTAATTCTGGATCGTTATGGTTTTAATAAACTGTAAAAATAATTACATATATTTTTTCTTAATTCTGGATTGTTATGGTTTTAATAAACTGTAAAAATAATTACATATCTTGGGTAGCATAAAAGCATTGTAAAAAGTTAATATAAATTCATAGTTAATATAAATCAATTTAATATTATACTGTAACTATTTATTGTGTTTGCTAATTTACAACTTTAATTTCTTGGATCACTTTACTCGAAAACATTATTACTCCTTGAGTGATGCTATTTGATATTTATAGATTCTATGTGAAACGATGATAATTGAACAATAATGTGTTTTTTTCCGGATAAAAGTTTTTGTGATAGTTAATATGCACCAAAAGTTTTATAGCAACTTTTTGATCGGATATTGGACACAGATGGTACTTTGAGCGATTATTTTTGATTTCTCGGTAATTTTCCTAAGGATAAAAAAAAACCAAAATATGAGTTTATTGAATTAATAATGTCAGACAAATTTTCACATGTATTTTGATAGAACTAGTCGTAGGTTTATGTTTTATATATTCTTAAATTTAGCAAGATATAGACTAAACTTAAGCATTTAATTTCGGATGATAACACCACTCATTATTTAAAATAATTTAAATTTAGCTTTAGCTAAATACTTATTATCACATTTTTAAAGTTGCTCGAAAATATTTTCTAAATCAAATTATTCACAGTTGCATACTATAATGTTTTTGTTACCACAATGCTCAAAAATATTATATCAATTATTTAAGTGGCCTATTTAATTTCGTTCCATTAAATTTCTTGTAATGATAAAAAATGTGGTCAAAGTTGAAAAAATTATATTAATAAATATCATCAAAATGTAGACATCTAATCAATAAATTGATTAAGTACGTCAAAGTCATGTGCTGTACTGATGTATTATTAAATTGTAATGTTGTTGTAAGTTTTTTTTTACCTACCATTGATTTTCCGTTGAATTTCATTTAAAAATTTGATTTTTGTTGTATTGTTATCTTGATCTCGGTTATATATGCGTAGTGCACGAATAGTTATTTACGTTTAAAAGTGTAGAACGACCCGCGGTTATGACTGAACTATTTGAACCGTGAATAGCTAGAGCTAGAGCAAGGATATTTAATCTATTCATGCACAATGCAGTGGATCACATAATATTTTCCAAAAATCTTGCAAGCCACATACGTATAATATGTGTACTTTATAATATATAAAATGTTAAACTAAAAAATTAAAAATTATAAGATTCTAAGTAAAGTATTTAAATATAAAATTAAAATATTATAATATGCTTTGTAATAATATTATTATATTATATGCATATTATATAATATATATATTCTTCAATCTAGGACATTATTTTGATATAAATCTTATATGATTTCAATAAAAATGCAATTGAGATGACTTATGGAAGTTTTCTTCGATTGTTACTAAATATTTAATAATTAAATAATAAATGGCCTTAGTACTTAAACCTTTATTCTTATTAGCTTATATAAATACAAACTAAATTGGTTTTTAATAACAAACTCAAATTGTAAATTATGAAAGGAATGAAATCAGTCAACAGAAAATATTTTTACAATTTATTATTATACAATGACTTTACCACACATGGAATATATTTAAATAATAATTCATTCAAAATGAAAAATAATCTATCAAATATCAATAGCGTATTTGAAAATCAATAATATGATAAAAACATTTGATAATATTTAAAAGAATGACCAAAACGAAATTGTTTATTTGATAAATGATAATTAATTATTTATTTTTAAAGTAAATCACCTTTAATAAAAATAAAATTTTGATTTTAACTAATTGAATAATACATAAATGATTCATTTCATGTATTTTCGATGTGTAGAAATAAACAATTTTATTATTATTATAATTATTATTTGTACTTATATAAATATTATAATTTGAATACAACTGAGTTACTTAAAAGTGTAAAGAGCAAATTAATTTCTAATATTTAAATAAACGAATGTATCTTATATTTTTTTTTGGAAAATTGCCTAGTATATCATAGTTATTTAAAAATTATGTAATAATATATTTTTCCATAGTTAATGAATGCAATTAAAAATTAAAAATACGTTTTATGACGGCTCTTTATGAATTATTCTTAAACGTTTATTAAAAATAAAAAACTACATGTAAGTAACTAAATTTCAAGGGTACATTTTGTGTATTTTTAACAATAATAATATTCATGGTATTTCTAAAACCTAGAAATAATGTACAAAGAACGTAAAAGCAATTTTCGCAAAAAATACTCATAGCGAACTACTAAAGTACTTTATTTTGACAGTATTTATCGTCTATAAATAATGTAATTTTGATAATTTCAAAAATTTTACAGAACCCTAATAAATTTAATTTAAAAAATAACTTCACGTTCTTTTGAATTTAAATTTCATCTTATTTAGAATAATTTATTATTCTAAGAGTAGTAAAATATTTTCTATTTAAAACATTGTCTTCAATTTATATTTATTTACGAATAGATTCTACCAAGATACCGTATCATTGTATCAATTAATTTAATATAAATGTATACAACTAATAAATAATATTTAATTAATTCAAAGGCTTTAATACCATCGTAAATTTTGTTGAAAATTAAACCAAATAATTGTCTGTTCGTTAGAAAATGGATTAAATTTCGATTTGTTTTAAAACTCAACATTGGTTTAAGTTATAATGGGTTAAGATTTATTGGTTTTTTACAATATATTAACAATTTTTTTCAATAGTAAAAATTCTTCGATATTTTTATGTTGACTCATTGATGCATTGAAATCACTATCCATAGTGGGTATTTTATACCAGTCTTTCCTACAACTTAAACAATTGTTTGTTCCAATAAAATTGTATCCCATATATCATAAAATATGGACATGTGACTCATATTAATTTAGACAAAATAAATCGTAATAAATAAATAAGTCATTTTTGAACATCTTATTTATTTACTAATTAGGTACCGCGATAACAGCTGCTTAAGTTGATTAAATTAGTATTAACCTGTATGGGTGCTTCATATTAGTTTTAGGTGACTTCCGTACTTCTATCTCAAAATTAATAAAACTTCATTGTTTTTCAAATAGATTTACTATGTATAATTATATCAATTAATAAATAATTGTATAAGAATCCAATTATTTATGATTCGGTGAACGATCACCTTTCATAGATTTTATCACTTGACAACTACGTTTGAATCTTAGTAAATACCTGATGATGGATTGCAAAATTACTCAAAATGTGTTATACTTATATTATATTGTGTGTTTGAAGTGTAATAATCTTGATTTTAGGAATATAATTATTAAATTATCTATGTCGATGGCAAGGAACTGTTGAACACGAGACGTATAATTAATATTTTGATATTAAATACATTTAAATAGATTATTAGACGTTTAAGTATACAAAATGTAAACGTCTTAATAATATTATAATGAAAATATGTTTTTAAATGTTTTGCTAAAAATTTATATGAATCATAATCGTATCTTTTCAACATCGCGAATTACATTTTCTATTTTAGTGTTTCACACGAACCATATATGATTATGAATTATTTAAACCATCGGAGTAATAAATACATATAAGATATTCATCATCGTTGTAGAACTATTTGCAATATTTTCTCAAACTCACTTTGTAAAAAGTTCCCTTATGCAATATACTTTATTTTTATAATTTTACTTATACACGGCATAAAGGCTTTTTCTAGTTGATTACTTTATTATTGTACCTAAATTCAACGTTAAAAACACTCAACTTAACAAAATCAAACATCGCACCGCGTTACAAAACCAAATTAAAATCTTAATAATAATAATTGTATTTTATCCCGACCAATATATATAATTTATATATAATTGTATATATGTCCATGTTACGTGTATAATATGTACTACCCCAAGTATACCCCAAGTGTAGACAAGGAAACGATATGTTTAGCGAAGTATACGTATTCCTCAATATCTTCGGATGTTTTACATTTTGTTTTATATAAAGGATATTATAAGTTTTTATTGTTCTGACCTCTTTTCTCCTTTATTCGAATGTCCCACGAGCGTCTTTAGTATAATCTAGCAATGCCAAACGAACCGTTATTTTAATATTGTGGAATCATTCGTATCAATGCCCAGAGGAAATGAACTATACCGCTGCTTGACACCAATTGGCTAAAAATGTTTACCTTAATACATTTTCCACTCAACGAAAAATATATTTATGTATGTAAGTTACAATATGTGTTATAAACTATATGAGGCCGTTAAACGTATTCCAATATATTTTCATGATTATTTTTTAATTCAATGAATAAAAGTGATTGGTGTTGTAAATTTAATTCTTCGCAAAAGATCTTACAGAGATTGATCTGAATAAATCTTATTTAGAATAATTTACGGCGTTCGTACAATCGTACTGAATAATATGTGTATCTACGTATAGATAAATATTAGTTGCTTATCAGGTTTCCATACCGTGAAATTAAATGCAAAGTATGGGTTTATGCCATCAGGAAGTTATAATTTTCGATAGTAAAAACCCAATTAAAAGTATTTTTTCAATACTAAAAAATACCAGTCATTATTTATCATTTTTAATACAATCACCAATATAACAAGTACACAATGGTATAAAAATGTACTTTTAAGTTCCGAGTCTTAACTGCAAGACATAGTCAATGGTAGAAACGATAACAAGATATAATTACAAATATACATAAACAAAACATTTTATAAACTAATTATTTTATTATAGTATCGTGAATTTTATTGAGTACGTTCATTTTTTAATCGTTTTTATTTTGCAAACGTTCAAAAAAAAATCTGAAAACTGAAAGTGAATTACTATACTGGGTAGACCAGCTTATAGTCTTGAAAATAATAAATATATATATATAATTAATATATAAAATATCATTGTATTCTATTATTATTTCAAAATATTAAATAATCGTAGTTATTTTGTTTTCAATTTAAGGATAATGTTATTACAATTTGGTCAGAATAACTATTTATCATTTTCCTGGAATTAAATCCTAATCCATTCTAAAACTACTTTTAATTTATTAATATTTAAATTATACACAAAACACAATATTACAATCTGTTTTACATAAAAGAATATATGTTTTGAACATTATTTGAAGACTTGAAGTAGACGAAAAAAAAAATTCAACAAAATTCTTAATGTTTTATTCATCAAATTATTAACGCTAAAAAACGTCAGGAATTTATTTTAAAAAATTTTAAGTACATAAATTATGTTTTTAAAGTTTAATATTCTTTTAAGCATCAAAATGTGTAAAAAAAAATAATGCATAATGAGTTTGCGAGTGTATGGAATTAAATGTTAGAATCAAGTTATACTACGTAGTTACCGTCATATTTTCATCAGTTATGAATTTATGTCCTAGATACTCACTGATATTAAATAGATGAATCAATTTTAGATGTACAAAATATGTATTATTTTCCATATGTAAGTGAAGGGTGCAGCAAACACCTGCAGTGTCCAGCAAAAACCATAGTACAGTAAAACTGTAAAACTCGTTTAAGACGTGGAAAAACTTCTAAGAACTAGCTCTTCTACGGAGCGTCTTAAATGGGGAAACGTCTTATGCGGGAATTTAAAAAAATGATTGAAATATCGAGTTATTTTTTATATTATTGAACATAATGTAATTAATTATAATCATATACATATATTTTGTTGCTATAAAATTTAATTAGAAAAAAAAAACACTAGCCATAGCGAAATGACGATTGTACAGTTGTGAACGAACTGCATTTACAAAACTTCATAATACGATTAAATACAGTAAAACTATTATGATAACAAAATACGTTATGACAAAACACGTATGTATATAGCCGCATAGCAAAAAAAAAAAAAACGATAAGAACACAATAAAAGAGTAAAATTTCGTATATGTATTTTCATTTTCACACAACTACTAAAATTTATCGTAATAAATGTATGTGCTGAACAAAAAAGCGTTTTATCCGATTTATAGAGAAAAACTGAGCATCTTGACAGGTATTTTTTAGTGGCTTTTTACATTGTCTAGTATAGGAAATTAGTAAATGTCTGGGGACCAACGGAAAACTGCGTATTATGCGAGAAACGTCTTCAGTGGGTTTTACGGTAATTGTACAAACTTATAACTATGAGTGAATGGAACATGAAAGTCGTTTAATTTCTAAGAACATATAACTTAGCATTTCAGAAAAAATATCATAGCAACATTCAGTATTACGTGAAGTCCTATATTATTAGATATTCACGTTTTAAATAGTATCTATTTGTGTACATGGTTAATAGTCATACACGTACGTGTAACTATAATATATTATGCATGCGATTTAATGGGCACCGAATCTTAAAAACTGTAAATTATTTGTCATTATATAATGAAGTAGGTTTTCTAATTAAACGGTAAATCAGTTAAATCTACCGAATGACGATCTGGATGATTAATCACGACGAAAAACTTAAAATAATGAATTAATTCATTAAATCATCTGAAAACTGCTATTTAACGTAAATGGTTTTTATTTATAGGCATGAACACCGTATGGATATACACACGTGAACACATTTTTTGATAAAAAACAGTCAACCATCTGCGTGAAATAACTGAAATTAAGGTAAGAATATTTGATTAAATACCGCTGACTGAAAATATATAAGTACTGTTTCACGATAATTCCTATAGCAATATTATTATACTATCGATGTTTACAATAGTAACAACATTAATTAAGCAAATTATATGAATATAAAATATACCAATTAATAATTTTGGTGGTTAATAATATTTTCGTGTTTTGAACAATCCTCTTATTTCAAATGAAAAGAATTCTCCACTCAAATATTGTAAGATAATCGCCAACACTTCCGTATAGACCTGTTATACGAATGTACCTATACAGTTAAAGTACAAACTAAACGCAACAATACTCGTACCATGTAGTTGTATAGATAATTTTACTTGATTACTTTTTGACTAGAGATACTAGTCAACGGTCGTTCAATTAACAGTATATCAATATCAATAAATATATATTTTAACGTTTTATGCAGCTTCTTAAAAAATATGTGCATTCGTGTTGTTTATTTTATATTTTCATTAATAGGTAACTAACAGCTATATAAAGAACAAATTAACATTATATTATATTGTTATTCCAATAATTGTCGTTTGATTATGCTCCAAAGTCTTCACAAAATATCTCCTGAAGATCAACTTATCTTAAATTAAGTGAGAAATAAATCGGTCTCGTCATTAAGTAGCTTTAAAACGGTATTGATATCCTCGTAAAATAATCTATTTAATATAATATTAAGTAATATCATATAATTGACTTTGATTTATTACTGATATTATTACGTTAAATTTCCATGTATTTCCTCAAAAAAAACTTTTTAAACTTTTAATTGATACGTCGAAAACGATTATTTTCTTGATTCACAAGCATAACTAATAGAAAAGATTAATTTTATCAAACTACAAGTGAACAAAATCAACAAAAACTAGTTTAGTTCATCGTGTAGAAAAGTTACATTTTAAATAGGTGCGTTGAACATTGTATTATTACGAGTTAACCCAACTTACAATTTTAGTGTGAGATAGTAAAATCCTTAATCGTTTATCTGTATATGCCCTAAAACACTAGATCAATGATTTTGGACAGAGATTGATATAATACCGTGCTCATATTTTTATAAAAATGAAATTAACATTTATTTTTAGCCTCGCTTAGTACCTATAATACACGAGTATAATCGGTAACGAGTATAATAATATAATAACCATTGGAATGTATAATACTAAAATTATATCGCATAATTGCTATGTTCGAAAAACGAGGATTTTTATTTTCCAACCGATTTTTCCAATAAATCGGTTCGCAACCCGGTCACTCGGTGGTGCGATGGCTGGATGTCGAATAAAACAATAATATATAAATTTAGAATATATGTAATATCAGTCCCCTTCATTCGACTACTGGAGGGAATATTTCGTACGCACATGCTCATTGATATCCGGCCCGATTTCCGTCGTCGATTACACCGAATAATTTGGTCGCCCGGTCGCAGCGCGTATAGGATAAAATACCGATCGTCAGGCGGCAAAAGTTGTCCACGTGCGTTTAATGTATTGTACAGCGTGTAGTATGCATTTCTTTCGACTCCAGAATTTATGACGGGGGGAAAAAAAAAACGCTGAACGCAACACGGGTTGGTACTGCTGCTTATGCATACATGTATTACAAAATAATCCGCCGAAACGTTTTGTAAGATTTAGTTTTCGTTCGAACGACGCTGTAACTGTACAGCGGTGCCAGCCTCCGGCTGCGGTGATTCGTTATGAGTTATTCGTCCCGTCGATATTCGAGTGAAAAAACTGTGCACAACAAAAATCGACGTCGTGAATATTATATTATGTGCTATTATTGTACCGTTGTAACAATAACGGTGGCGGCGCGTATACCACTATCCAGTGTATTCGCGGTCGCGGCGGCGGACGCTTAAATAACGGCTAGAAATGGGTTTGCGCTAAAAATGTTTGAAATTATTTCGAATCGGTTAAGTACGTTTGGACCATTAAATTACGATATCGGAATGCGATTGAAATCCGGTATAACTGCGAATAATAAAAATTGATCGCGGCAGTATTTCTTAAACATTCGAATACGTACATACATCGCTGTGTTTATGGCCATAACACTTAAAATAAGTATTTAGTATTTTATTGTGTCGCGACGCGTACGTAAATTTATAATATTATACACACACACACACACACACGCCTGTCATACATTTTAATAAACGCATTAAAGTGAAAGACGACGTTTCAGCTTCATAACATGGAAGACTAGCTATTATAAATCAAATAAAAAATGTTCCCGTTTTCGACAAAGGACTAAAACTTCTCGTGTTTTTAGTTTACTTAGAAATCTAAGATTCAATTGTCAGAAATAATACGATTATACACTGGCCAAATATACCTACAGAAATGTTGCTCCATGTCGAAAACCTTAATTATGTCTAATCGAATTAGTTTAAAAGGAAACAAGAAATTTAATTTTTGTTGACACTTTTACAACTACTCGCGATGAATAACTTTACTAAATCTCAAATACGTTCTCGCATTATGCGAACATGCCTTATTTATATATTATTATATAACTAATAATATAAAAGATTTAATATATATTATGAACAGAGCTTGATTAACTTCTCGTTTAATCATAATATTGATCCACCGTCTATAAGTCGTTAAGAAAGTTAAATTTACAATATTGCTTATAATATTATATGAGATACGACGTATTCTCGAGATTTAAAACCGACAATAGATTGAAAATTCATAATTGTAATATTATTTGCTTTTTTAACACAATTTGAAATATCTAAATCGTTCATCCCGCTTCGAATTTAAATCATTATATTTTATTCCAAGTGAAGCAAATAATAAATTTAATTTTCTTACGACCTTTTTTCGCCTCGCATATGTTGTAGGTACCCATGTGGTTCTTCGAAAATCAAGGAGTATTCCAATTATTTCACTTACACTAGATTGATAATTATTAAAAATGTTATCGAGTTAGTATACACTTGGGAAATAATATGTACCGAAAAATTCTAAATATGAATCAATATGTAAATAAATCAATGTAAGTTTTTTTCCTTAACACTCGAAAACACTAAGATTAATGTATCTAATTTTGTACTTCATCAGAAAAAAATATGCGTACTCATGTCACCGTACTGAATTTTTAATTTTAACATTTTTAAAAATTGCACTAGCTCGACGACACTGGTAACGAAACCGTATAATATTATTGTTATTCTACAAGGTAACCATATCGAATAATATTTTTTTAGTTTGCCATTTTTTTCTATCAAACTCCGGGTCCATTTATCGAAAATTATTTCAGCGAATTAACGCTTTAGTGTTGAAGTATACTACACAATGTAACCCTCAAGCGTTACTATATAGCTATATAATGTGATAATAATAACATAAAAATATTATGTTTTTACAGTTTGTTTTTTTTTTTTTTATCCTATCATCGAAAATAATTGAAATATTATCGAATCACCTCTTTGGTATGGTTTTTTTGTTTTTATTATTCGATTATTTCAGCAAATTACAAACTATTTGTGGATATATTTATTTATTACCAAAGATTAGTTAGTTAATAAACATTACCACCTGCATAGTTACCACTATGAATCACAATTATGATTAACAGTAGGAATTTTAGTTATCGATATCGTATCGAACTATATTACTTGCGATATCACCAAGACGTTGCAAAAATTCGTAGTGTACTACATCAGCGTAAGAAACAATGTAATTTCCCTTCTAACCCCCGCCCCACCACCCACTCATCCAATCAATCTAGATAAAAATGAAATTTTTCGAAAATTTTAATAATTTACCTCGTATGGTTTATAAATAATTATACAGGTAAATTAAACGTTGGTGCACGTAATATCTATATAGACTTATAATGCATCGATAATAGAGTTGCAAATGAATCCAGAATGATGTTCTGAGATTTCATTTTTTTTTAAACATTCTATAGTATGATATAATATAAAACATAAAACCATTTTTTGTATAATCGAAATTAAAACAAAGGAAAACGTATACAGTATCGTTCTAATATTAACTTATTTTGCTGATTAGTATATTATATAACATATTTTATTTCAATATTTTATAACGTTGCATTTTCATATACAGACACTTAATCGAGAACTTTTAATTTTAAGAAAATGTTCAATTGTTAATTGAGTTTGATTGATTAAGTTAGTTTCAAAGTATATACACTGGTTTCCTTATGCACATACTTTAGAATAGCCTTTAATATAATTTAAATAACTGATGTTATTTCAATTCACTTAAAATTTTGCTGCCTCTAATAATATAATAATATTATATTACCTAGTAATAATATATTAAATTTTTAGTTGTTAGATGAAAATGATTCATAATTATTCTATTCATTTTATAGGAAAATTAAAATTAAAAGAAATGAAAGCGAATTTCATTTTATTTTATTGAACGTTGAATTGTACGATAGTCATTTTTTTTTTTTGTTTTTTTAAGTAAATAAAATAAATTATTTCTCCCCTCACCAAAGATTTTGGTTGAATTAATAAAACAGATTATCTTTTCCTGATTTTTAAATATGAACAAATTAAAATTTAAAATTATTCTCAACGATTTAATTTCAAATCGAATAGATTATAACACTATAGTATTATTATAGTTAGTTAAATAAATAAAAAAAAAACAAATAACGGCGTTGTGTATAGGCATTTCTGATACATAAATACCTACGTTGAAAGTGGTTGCGTGTTGAAACTGAATATTATTATAATAGTGTTTAATTGTTGACAATTTATATTATTGCCAAAATATCTTAATGACTTTCGAAAATATTTTGATTTAAATCATCAATACAACAATGTAACACTCTTAAAAGATTTTTTTTTTCGCAGAATTGCTTCTACAATTTTAAATCCAATTACTATGACTATAGTCATACATAATATCGTATATAATACACTAATAACATAAGAATACCGAACAATGAATCTATGCAAAAATAATATCGTTGTATTACATAATAATAATATACTGTTTGGATGAACTGGAGTGTATTGAAGGTTGATCTTTTAACACGTGTTCTGCGAATTAATAATTTGCAATCAGTTGTGATTCACTGTAGTAAATATAACTGTAAATAACATAACTTGAAAATATTTGGAGCTCACAAAGATAGCCGAAAAACATTTTGCAATACGCAACATTTTAAAATTATGTAAAACTTACCGAGTACATGTTTAACGGTACGTGGCTGTAAACGTGAACCGAGAAAATTATACACAACGTTCACAACAATAATATTAATAATAATTAATTATAAAATACATGGATATTAAAATATTACTCAGCGCTTCATGGATACTGCATATATACCGTAAAATTGCTAAGGTTCGATTTTCAAACATCAATCCGGGTAAAAAGAATAGACATTTTTACTATATGCACAAACGGCACAAGGAAGTATAATATGCATGTGCTTCGTCTGCTCGGTTTTGTGCGGGCGAACGAATAATCGTATCAAAATATCGTAAACCGATGTCTTATCACAATTATACCTATAATATATAAAATATTATGTGTATTTCCATTGAAAACTAAACAACACGGACTTCCGTCGAAAATGTTATCGTTATACCATAACCCATAGTCGAATCGTTTCATCTTTGGTGTATAATACCATTATATTCACTTTAGTAAAATACGCCCTGAGGAACTACGCATTAAATCCTATATATTGTATAAGGCGCTTATTATATTACTCTCCGCCTGGAGGAAATTATATTCAGCTTTAAATTCCTTTGAGGTCTTGAATAAATAAAAACAACTATCCGTCCATAAAGTTCGACGCTTTAATCCGTGCCACTTACAAAATACCTAATTTAAATTATTTAAATTGTGTAACGTTATGAATTATTATACACAGCGGGAAAATGTATCAAATTTATTATTTCATAATAACAACACATAGATAAAGCGTTACGCGGGTATGATGTATTATTTTAAGAAATTTGATGGATATTTTAAGTTTATAATAATTTTGGTAAGAAAGTGAATTATTAATAAATAACGTTTTTTTAGAAAATTATATGCATATTACTACATTACATGCATATTATTAGAGATAGACAAACAAATTTTAAAACTATTATAATCCTATGCGATTTTATTAATATTATAAAATCTATATTGAATATTATATTAAAAAGCTACGTCACTAAATACATTCATGTCAATATGCATGTAAATATTTTCAATTAAAATAACTTCGACACACATAATATCTTAAACTAAACCAAAATTAATTATAAAATATATATTTATATTTATATATTAATTATAATATATAAGTTTCTTTTCAACCCACCAGTAATGTTAATCACATATTGGGAATTCTGTTCGAAAAATCTTTATCCGTATTTTTATTTTTAAATGTTTGAATCTCATAATTTACATATTATTATTAAGATGAAATATGATATGGGTGCATCATATGTTCTGATCATGAATGTGGTTTTCCCACAATTGTTTTCGATAATATTGCACTGTGAAACGTAATTGATAAAAACTTCACTCGCTGTATATCCATACTATATATATATACACGATATCGTGCACCTGAAATAGAACGATTTTCACCACTTCTAGAACGAATAATAGTAACGACTGCGGGGATATAGCTTTAAAATGTTCACCACAAGCGTGGTATATACCGTGTTTAACGATCGCGGCCTAGTGCTTTATTTTCAGCAGAGGAAGATTTTGATGTGGTTTTATGCAGCCATTATATATGGCATGCTGGTCGTAAACACACACGCGCACACACGCTAGTACATACATCCAGTAACACGGGCATTTTTTTCGACCTGTTCACACCTATTTTACATACGTTATTCTTACGTTAACGTATCCTCAGTTACTAAATAACATGTGCTTACGCAAATAATATCTTGGTGTACATTTTTATATTCATACGTCTTTGCAAATACAGACCAGTTGAACTAAAAACTTGTTTGTGTAAATAAATCTGTATTCAACACTATATACGCCGGTACTGGTTTTATTAGAAGACAAAAACAAAATATTTTCGATATGGCTGTTCAACAACAGCTGGTGTTCTAAAATTAAACTCGAAAATGACGATTTTCCAAAGATTTTCTCGAAAAATGCTCTGAGCTCTTTATAGCAATATTATATTTTACGGAGAAATATTGACACTCCAAGCACGTAATTCTTATATTTTTTTTTTCTAACTCGTCATTTTAATTGGTAATACATCTATAATCTTATATTATGCCATTTTACAGGCTTTTTATCTAATTCGTAATAATTGTTATCACAATAAATAATATAAGACAGGTAATAGTGTAAGTATTTTATACTTACTTAGTATTAAGTATTTTATTTCCGATAACCAAAATAATTGAAGGCTATTTTACAGCAGGTGCATTGACTTTTGTCAACGAAGAATATTCTTAAGATTCCTAATTCTGCTATAAAATATTTCAGAAGTATTAGGAACAACATTTTAAATATTTTATCGTCAGTGTCCTGATTATTATCTAAATAAATATGCTCAAAGATCCTTAGTACTAAAATTATTTGATTGTGTCAATCAAAAAAATATAACCATTATTATTTTCATTTTGTACATTATCATATTATTGAAACAGAATTCACACGCCTATTCCACACTATATTATAGGTATCTACGGATAATTTTATAATTCACACCATAGTATATATTTTTTATCTTTCAATTTTTTATTATTTAAAGTTGTCCTGAAAAAGTATAGTCATCTAATCTTAATTTTGACATTTGGAAAATTAATAGTAATATTAATACTAACGTAAAACAACGATAGTATTAATGGTAACAGTATTTAACAGTGTACTAAACATAAGTACAGGTAAAACGTATTTACAGTTTATATATTAAAAAAAAAAAAATAATTATATTATGATTGTAATATTACAAGGGCGTATGAATGTTTGCGCTTAGATATACTATTTTAATGATAGGAAAATCAGACTATCCAGATAATTGTAGATCTTCTGATGGACCATTTCGTACTAGCATCCTAATATGATATTTGTTGTGTTGCAAACGTATAAGAGTCCTCATAAAACACTTTTTTATTCGGTAGAGCAGTACTATAGTATGTATTGATTATTGAATGTAAAATGTTTTTTTTTTAAATATTTATATTAAATATTATTCAATACTTACGACCACACTTTGAATCAACGTTTTTAATTATAAAACATTAATAATTGAAAAATTGATTATCATAGTATGAATTTCAATATTAGGCTTTTTGTAGATTTTTAAATTAATTAAAAATGTATTCAATATATATTTTAATAGCATTTAAACAAAAGCCTTAAATTTGATATAGATTTTGTTTTGATTTTTCTAAATTAATATTTTTTTGAGAATTATAAATATAATACCTTCATAAGTTTTGTCATTCTTTACATGAATCCTCCTCAAAATGCAATTACTCAATATATATATTTTATAGTGAACTTTGAGAGGGGTTTATATACGTAAGTTGGACCAGAGGAACAGCTGAATTATTTTCAACAGTAAAATTTCAATGTAGTTTGTCTTAAATATTATTTTGAAAAGTAATTGCACAGTGTTCTTAATTATAATATTGTTTTACATGTGAATAATACCTATATTATTGCGTTATGCAATATTTTCGTTCACGGAGATCAAATTTATTCATAGTCTGAAACGATAATAAAACATTAAAATATTGTTTCATTGTGAAATGACTTTATTCTAAATAATTATAAGAACCCAGCAGCAATATTATAATGATTATAATATGGTTATTGTCTCTTTTATTGCCTTTATTTCGATTATTTTCATTGGAAAGTTAATAATTATAAATTAATACCGGGAGCGTGTTCTGCAACCCGTAATTTATTATTTTAACGAAAATTAACCCACAGAAAAAGTAAAAAGGTTTCTCTTTTAGCTTTTACCAAGGACTCGTTTGTTGTTTTTTCTGTTGACAGATGTCAGAGTGCCCTTCTATGTACTTATTAATTCTACGGCGATGTTGGCTTTTCATTTGCCCTATTATTGTACAGGTTTAACATTCGAATACCACAAGTCTGAACTCTGCTTTAAAAAAAAAAAAAAAGAACCACCCTAAAACGATTTCGACAACGGGTTTCATTACACGGGTGTTTTCATCTTTACACTGATGTATATTATATAGTTTTGGGTACCTACATGTAAATCGATGAATTTCGAAAGGCAAAGCCTAAACGGATAATCTATCCACGAGACCCGAACAGGGTTCTATAAAATCAGTTGCTAGCTACGTCGAAGACGACCAACATGGTTCCGATCGTAAATAATATTTGTTCCCCCGTTGCTGGCATTCCGCCATGACCATCACTGTTTTGTTTATAAATTGCTTTGGTCATTTAATAAAGGATAAAATGCAGATAATAATACTATTTTTTACGACTTGAAAGGGATAGGTGCTAAAATCAACACAACCACTGTTTGTTATATTACAGTATGGGCATGAAATATGATTCACGCGTTTGGCAAATTTGTCTAGTATCATGTATATCACGTTGTAAATTTCGATTGTTTGTATAGAAAATATATATTTAAACCGATTATAGTCCGACCTATAGCTATAATATAGCAAAATATTATGAATTAAGTAATACAACAGTAAATATTCGTGTGTAAATAATATGCTAACGTTCGTCTTAGATCAAATTAATAAGCTATATAATATTACACTTTAATAATAAATTGTTTATTTCAATAATCATCATAATTTTAAAAAATAAATGGTTAAATAATTCAATGATATTAATATTGTTTTTCTTTACGTGAGATCATGCATGATAAATTGTTAATTTTTTATTTTAGGCAAAAGTGTATCTAAAATCTATAATATTAATAAATACAACAATTAAATTCGGTAACTTAAATGAGATTACAAAAATATGAATGACGTAAGGAGGGAGATTTATAACTGTGAATATACCCTCAGATTTGAGGAGTGGAGAAAAATTTAGTTATAGTTTATAAAAGTCAGGATTCGAGAGATCCACAACACCAGAGACTTTTTAATCAAAGTGGAAGGTTACCATTTGGGATTTTTCAATAAATTGGATACTAGTAGATTTGTGTGATTAATTGATTTGGTATGAAATTCAATATGATAGTTATAATACACTTTTGGTAATTTATGTAATTAAATACAATACAAAATTATATGAAAAATAGTATGGCATATATTGAATTTTATAGAAAGTTTAAACTATTCATAATAGTAGTTAATACTCAAAAAAAACTCTAAGTTTTGGAAAATATGATCTTGTAGTACACAAATATTTTCTAAAAATCAGATTTTAAAAAAACCCAAATGTAAGAATGAAAATAAGGTGTCCATCTCAAATGGTTCAATCTATTTTATAAACATTCAACATGGTTTCGACAAAAAATAAAAACAAGTTACTATGTATTTTTAAACAATCATTTAATTTAATAAAACGAAATAAAATGTTAACTTATTGATTTTTAGCTATAATTAATGCAACCAAAACATAAATTATTATTATTATTTGATTTTTGAACGAAGCACTATTATTTTATATTTATAAAAATATATTTACTTCTTTAAGATGGTCGGTTTTTTTTTAAAAAAAAATTTGAGAAATAAAATCATCAAGCAGGCATAATGGTGATATTTAAATTATTATATGATAAAAAAGTAGTCGTAGGTAAATTATTATTTAACCAATTATTTTTTTAAATTATTGTTGAAATAATAAAAAATAAGATAATAGTCTAACTACTCGTTAAGGTTTAGTGATATTTTTGAACTTTTCAATCATGTAATAGTTACAAAATAAATTATTCATTCGTATTTTTTATATAGTATCACGTACAATGTATATTTTTCCCTTTTTAAAACATTCATTTATACGGAGAGTGAACAATGATAAATACTCTTTTTCAATAACTATTTAAGATACTTATACTAGCAAATTAATATTATTATCAAGTATTATCAGAAACATCATTGTTTAACATTCTATACGCAATTTTAATATATAAAAGGAAAAACGAAAAAATAGTTTTTTTTTTTTTTTTCTGGTAATTAATATCCTTGGTTGGCCAGTTTCAGTTGTTATTACAATAAAACATTCTGATATGTAATAAATACTTCACTATAAAAATCGTTAGTATATTAATAAACAACAGAGTTTATCAGGAATCATTGTTTAAATTTTCTATTCGATTAGTCATACATTTTACCGATATTTAGTACATTTTATAGATTTCAAGTTCATTGGTTCGTATCAAGGTTAGGTAGGTATACATATATCATATGAAAAGTTCAGTAATACATAGGCTACAAATATATATCATAGTAGATACAATTTTTTTTTTCTTAATAATGAATTAAATAATGTTTTACGTATCTTCAATAACTAGATCACAACATTTAATTATTCTTATTCAGATTATTTATAATACTGTAATTCAAAATATATTAAATTTTAAACAAAAAAGATATATATTATTTTAATATTATTATTTCGCAATTGAACAATCATAAAGTGACAGATTAGTGCTACTTCATTATTGCTTTCTACCCGCGTCTAAATAACTAAGAAGGAGGATTTGATGCGAAAATCGTCCCAAGGGAAATTTTTTGGGGAAACGTAGCTTATAAAACGAATGTGAAAATATGCCATAGTTCATCTTATAATTATTTTTAAAATTACATTTCGTTTTAATTTTCTATTGCAACTTAGGAAATAGAAATTGGATAGGCGATTTATATTTTTTTATTGCATTATATTGAGTAACTTTTTTTATAATCAATTAATTTTACTGAAAATAAAAAAATAAATTGTAGGTATTTAATAACATTTAGGGTTTCTTCTACTATTATGAATTATTATTATTATTACTATTATATGGCATATGGTGTAAATATAATTAATAATGAATAATTATGATTGGCAATTTTTACTGTGCTAAGCGATAAATGAAATCATCACTCCTAGAAAAATTCAAAACGCCACTGCTGATCTACACTTGCTATTACTACATTTATTAGTTTTGTTCAGCTGTGACTAATCATTGTCATATTTATTCTATTGAATAGTTTGATATTCTAAATAAAAATAGGAAAAACCTTTAATGAATCTCTTCCTATTGGCCCTAGCAATTCAACCCACCCGTTGCATATATGCACTAAATCGGTAGCTTATGTTGTAAACACAACAACATATACCACGATTTACATTTATTTTACATTTCATGGTGTTCGTAGTGTGTTTGATGATACCAAATCGTTGTTGCATAGTGCACTTAAAAGTATTATCTTATTTATTTTTTTCAGACATGGTAAAATGTTGCAGGTTTTGTCTGAGATTTTCAAAATTAAACGATCGTTTAATCGTATCTATTACTGTTTAGATATTGTTTATTCATTTATTGAACGTTTCATGGTGTTCGCTTGCCTGTAAAAGTATTACGTTCGAGTCTTTGTTCGGAGTTACTTTCTATCTTATTAATATATTGATTAGATTTTTCATATTACGCTCAGCTGTACATCACCGACACATGTATAAAGTAGCGGAATAGAATATAATTGTAATAAGTAATAACCCTTATCTTTGGTCTGTTATCTACCTGTATAAATTAGTTTTCAGACTATGCACACTTTCTATCCACCATGCAGGTATAATAATCATACCTGAATTTAGTGTTTAAATTCATGGAACTTTTACTTGTATTTTTTAGACATGATAAAACAATAACATTTTAAAAATATTGATTTATTTTTTGAATCTTGTTAGTTCAAACATACTGTTAATATAATAAAAAACTAATGTTTCATATATTTTATAAAGATATAACTTAGGTATGCTTCGAAATAGAAGAAGAATTAAACACATGCAATGTCAACTGGCACTTAAGTTTATCATATAGGTATGAATTTAGGGAAATGTAATGTGATCTTATATTTCATGAAAATTTAAAAAAAAAAAAACGGTTTAGAACATATGATACTACATTAATACAAAAACATAAAATAAGAAATACATCTTAGATATTTTATTACATTTTTATAAATGACAGAAAAACAAATACGATTATTCGTTTTTTAGTAATACAATATTTTCTAACTATATATTTTAGAGCACTATACAAACGAATGTAAAATATTTATTACTCAAAAACTTGAAAAAATTATACAAAATAATACCCAATGAATATGATAAATTACAACCTAATATTAATTTAAATACATAGTTATGAAATATTACTGAGCAAGATATTAAAATATACTTACACAATACATTGTATCTGATTAAAATTTTAAGTGTGTTTACGTTCTATTAACTTCATATGCCTATTGAACAGTTTATGTACTATACAATACGTTATAATTTAGAACATATCACCGATTTCTTTTTATAAATTAGTCAGCTGTTTTTTGAAAAAAACCTGTTCTTGATGGAAGATGCCGTTGATAATAGTGTATCAATATAAGTAAGAACATAAGCCTAAAAGTTATAATTTTTATCTTTCAATCTTATAGTTTAACAATTAATAATGGAATATGTATGTACATTTTTGCTAAAAATTATTTTCCAATAATCAAATAAAGAATTCAACATTAAGTATATGAAATGCATAATAGATGACAGTTGGTGAAAAGTAATATAAATCGGGGAAACTGCTTGGGTAGCCTCGGGAGGAAAGTTTGAAAAGGATGGGAGAATGGAAATGGTAAAGCGAAGGACAAGTTAATACTGAAGAGGATGTTCTTGATGTAATGGATTCATCGTCGTAAAGTATACGGGAGGGAGAGGGTTTATTTAAAGGTGATACATTTAGGTGGAAGTGAGCATATTTAGACAAATCTAAGTCATATGATACGATTATAAAGCGGGTAAGGTCTAGATCTCGGAACCAAAGAGACAAGTAGTGTTAGGGCAAAATATGTTTAAATTTAAATGTATTCAAAAATAAATTAACGATTTGGATACAAGTATAGAAGAACGGAAATTAGCCATCCATTAACTATATTATATTCTATGAACGTAAACATGACCAAAATTGAAAATGAAAATTACAATGTAATATACTTAATGAAGTCTGATCATTCATACAGGACTTGTGATTTCGATGAGCAACATTGTGTTTGCTTAACAACATAATAATATCATTACTTAAACCGGTGAAATCTTATGAGTATCGTCATTATAATATGTGATGTAAAAATTAAACTGCACAAATTATCGTTTACCAAACAAAATAACCTTATAAATCTATTAATTGGAAAAGTGTTGAATATAATAATGAATATACGTACACGCTCGTATTTCATATTTTTATATTAACATCGAAATTAGGTAACCAATATACAGTAGAAACATTTGTATAACTCTGTGGTGTACCGTGCACGGAGAAAAATTCTCATGAGTTAAACAAAAGACTACAATAATAAAAAACGATATTGATCAGCTATGAAAAAAAATAAAATAAAAACCAAACAAACTTAAAATACGAACCCAATTGGCCAATTCAATATGGACTTCACGGCTATAATGTACACGTAACACGTCTATTAACTGTAGCAATCAACTTAACAATTCGATATCGATAATGTACGTATAACATAAGCTGCACATTGTGTGCGATATTGTATTGAGTTATTGCGAAAACGGTTTTGTACAACGTTTGCATGTTTCTTATTATCAATAATGTTTGATTTACATTCTTATACGTTTATATACAATATCTTATTTACATTAAATAATGTATACCTGATAATGCTCAAGTATAAAGTCGGACTGCAACTTTCCAAATTCAATATACGTGTATATACATTTTACTAACGGTTATAAAAAACTAGCACCGCGTTGACCTTTCCGGTACGCACATTTCAATTGCGATTTCAAATGGGTTATTAAATGCGAAGGATGTTGATTTGCCGATAGACTCAAAGTAAAATTCGTTTAAAATAGTAATAATTGTATTGAAAATATAAGTAATTGGCTGCGGAAAGCTATGAAACCGTGTTGAAATTAAAACAGTTTTCAGCCGCTCTCTATTTTTCAGTAAACGATTGAAATGTTGTCATTTCTACCCCCCCCCCCCAACAATTATTGTACATCGTTTACTTGTAATAATCATGAGTTCATGTATTTAACATCATCTTATAACTTTACCATATTTTATATTGTAATTTGTACACACGGTTATTCTGGTGTAATATCTAATTTTTCTTATAGTAGGAATGCGTTTGTCGACTTTGAACCTAGTTTTATTCGCAGAAAAATGTATTAATTTAGAAGTTTAAACGCTCACGTATAAAATATATAGTTCCGCGACCTAGATCAAAGAACTTAGGTGGAAAACAAAATCAATTGATTTAATTAAATGAACTTGGTTACTTTAAAGTTAAACCAATACATGAGGCTGCTATTGAGTTATGCGAATATAAATATAATAATAATTTACAATTTAAATGCATTTAACTTTTAAATGTAAGTACTTAGTAGTATATAATATTTCTCACAGTATTATGCATTATGAAACTCGACACTTTTTGAATCTTGATTTTTTTTCTTTTTTGAAATAGGTAGTTTTCAGTATACGAGAACATTATTAAAAACTATAATCCAACGATTCTTACGGTAGCTTATTTTTATTCAACTATTTCATGAATTTATATTTACTCATAGTCACGTTTTATGATGTTTTTTTTAATCAAATAAAAACACAGTAACTATGGCTGTATTGAACTATAGTTACTAGTTATATTATCATACTTATAACTAATGTCTAATACTCAATACAATATTAGTTATATTAGAATTGAAATAATATAAACACATTTCTTAAAGCAAAATAATATTATAACAATTTATACGATTTGTATTTATATATAACAATTATTATTGGTAATCTTTAAAATTAAAAATATATGAGATTGATCCGATCGTCCCGATCGCATGTGGATATACCTATATTTTATATGTCCGATCTGGAATTATATAATGTCCAACAAGGACCAAGTTTTTTTTCCAGACCATATAGGTATTAAAGTCGACATTCATTTTTCATCCGTCAATATGTAAGATGTTTAAATGTATTTTTTTTTTTTTCTGGATGTATTTCCCTAGACAAAATGTGTTGCAAAAATATAAAATCCATAGTTTCACTTGAGAATACAATATATAACATGTTTCAGATAAATGTTATACGTAGCATACACAGAATATGTAGTGTTTGAAGTATGAAATATTTCACGAAAACGTAAAACATTGAACATTTTTTGAATACAAAATATATAAGTGATGATTATTTATCAATTATTAATTATATGGCCAATGAGTTCTATATATAATCATTGATACTAATACAATGAGTGTCTGGTTGAAAAATTAGTATAATACTATAATATTAGGCTTTGTATTCACCTATTTATAGCAAAATTTCCTTTTTTTGCCCCAGGAAACTGCTTATCGTCATCTCATTGTCCCGTGCACGAAAGTGACGATGCATAGTCATATAATTTAATTATTGCAACTAAATATACGTATAATATTTATTGAAATATGATTGACGGTCAATAGTTCAGTACCGTAATCTCAATCTAAACATTTTAACTTGGGTATATATTTATAACAAGAAATAATACACAGTCTGTTATCATAAAATTATTTTTATTATGACGAGTATATTTTATACAGATTTAATATTTACTGGTTAATCGTAAGTTGTAATTATATCATAAGTGTATCAAAACTACCAAAGTTTATCGAGTGCATGGTATATTTTGAAAATACTGAAATATTTCAGGCATTTGAAATATTTAAACACTAAGAATATGCAACTGATGCATATATATTATCGTATCGTCATAAAATATGAAAGTTCTAACTCTTACGTCTATATATTGTTTGTTTATCTAGTAATAAAGTCAGCCCGATAAATAATTCTCGAGTACAAATTTCGTTGTTAAATATTATTGCCTTAACGACGCACCTTTCAGTTTCTATTGGTAGATCGTGGCAGTTAAAAAAAAAAAACCATTCAATCCAATACGTTTAAATTATTTATTTACTGTAAATATTTAGTCATTAAGAACGACTTGATAATATAATATTAAGAGATCTTCTCAAATATTTGCCATAAACTCGGGAATTGAAAAAATGTTTAATGAACCTCTACTATGATATATACGGTATACGGTATATGTTATTATAACGTAGTGGTTGGTAGATAAAATGTAATATTTTTAGTGGTGTAATATAATATGTTAATACATAATATGTTGCGCTAATACTTGAAAATATTAAGATAAATTTTAAGATTTAAAGTGAAAAATACGACCTCCAAACTTTGATAAAACGATGCCTATACATTTCTGGATATGATGGGCTTTTAAACGTAAATTGGTTTTGGTTGTATCCATGTGCAAATAATAAACTGGACTATAACAATAGTAACAATATTAAAAATATATTAAAATTGTCAATTTTAACAAATGTTAAAAAGCGTTAAATACCGCATATTATACTCCGGATTGCTACGATTTTTAATTCTACATAGCATAATTTACTTTTTTGTTACAGTGCCTTTCCAAAAATAAGAGTAGAATTAGAATATTAGTATTTTTTAATAAAACAGTCCGCATCGATCCATATTATAAATTATTTAATTTTGAATCGATTGACTTTGAATGGATTCATTTCGTTTTTTTTAACGTTAACAACTAGCACGAGAAACAAAATTAAATATTTTCTCTATTATTTCTTTTGGTTAAATTATTCAAGTATTCTTCGCCAACAAAATTAACACCGGCAGCAATAAAATCTCGTAGGCTTTGTACATATGTCTTTGGCGTTTAATTAAGCTCGTTGAGTGCAATTATAACTACGTGGTGGTAGCAGTGCCGTTTATGAGTAATCCAGCAGCACTATCTTTGTCTTCACTTCTACACAAGCATGGAATTCCTGAAACATTGGACAAGAAAAGGGAAACGGACTCCTTTGACTCATAATTAAATACCTTTTCTTATGCTTTTATCTCAGAACAATGATGTGTCAGTTTCGTATCTGTTAAACAATAGAAAGCGGTTCGAATCGCGTGATCTAATGATAAACATTCCGACATTAGGATAATTGATCCAATATAATGATGTACTATTATATCCACGCCAGTAAAACGATCGGGTTTTTAATGTCTGTTATTTATCAACGTTTTGCCATTTATGGTTGCAGCATGAATAGTGTGGTTTGGATTTATCATGATGTAATTTTGTCCCTTCGAAAACGGCATTATCGGAGTGATCCAAACATATATTGTGGGTACGATATATTCCATACATTTTTTGTAGTGACTATTTAAAGTATAAAAAAAACTATTCAAATGCGCAAAAAAAACACGTTATACAAACAACGGAAAGAGAACAGAGTTCTGTATATTTTTACCGAACACAAAGATCAATTAGTCGTTGCTATCGAGTGTAAAATAAAAATACAACATGTAACCGAGTGAGTATAAGAGGGGTTCCCACATTGGTCAATACCAAATATTTAGGATAATGTCGTACGCATGTATTATACCGAATAAGTACCTTTAACCATAAAAAGGATAATGTCGTACGCATGTATTATACCGAATAAGTACTTTTAACCATAAAAAAGTATACTCTGCTGCGAATAATTTACAGATCAATATTGTATTTGGACGTTTTGGGTACCAACACATATATTATAACACGTGTTATGAAATTAAACAGGCTATTGGAATCAATTTTACCGTATTCAGTAATTCAATAATATATACCTATACTTAGGTAAATGTACGTTTTGATTACATTTTCGGTTATATGCGACGACGTATCAAAACATAGAAAAATAATAATACAACACTAGTAATTTAAAATTAAATCAAGTCACGTTTAATGCTTAATTACACAGTTTACTCGAATTTTCTGTGTAAATAATTCAACCACGTGTCGCAAACCTTTTAATACTCAGATAATCCGTTTTGCTTCAGTGGTTCATATTGTCTGACAATCTGTAACGTTCATTGATCTGACTAATGTTTTTAATTACTATACAGCAAAAAAAAAAAAAAAAAAAAATCAAAAGAAGATTTACCACAGGTCTATATGAAAATAATCTAAGTATGTTTTACAGTTTAATGAGGTAATATGAAGACCTAACATTGCAAATTATAATATGCGTACTTTAATGAATAGCTAAAATATTTTTTACTTTTATTTTGCATTTGTAATTAACTTGAATACATTCATATGTTTGTAATACACTATATGTATTTTAAATTCTGGCTTTGAGGAGGATTTAATATTTTTAATTATAAAAACTAAGCTACACTACACACATGTTAAAACCAAATAGACTATGGTGGTGTTTTCAAATTTGAGAGAGGGGGTTGAGCATGTGAACAATGACAATACAATAGAGGGCAAGTAGTTATCACAGGGTAATTTTTTTTTTAAAAATTGTTCATCTAAGTAGTGAAAAATACGAACATTTAATAATGAACTTTTTTTTTCATACAATTATATTTATTTAAGTAGAAAATATAAGGCCTCCAGCTTAATAATTTTATTTTTACCTATTAAAACACAACAAAAAAAAAATTTTAATTTTTAATTTAAATGCATTAGGTGAGGGTGGACAAAGAGTGATATTTTTGAAAATATATAAAGGGAGGGATGAAATAATAGAGCAAAAATTGTTTTTCTTTTGAAAAGTGTAATTAAATTATATCGCAAGAAAAGAGATTAATGCCAGTGTTTGTGTTAATAATTTCTAATAAAATCTGTAAATCATTGATAAGATAAATTTAACTGCATATTTAGACTAGTACATTTAGACTACATAAAAGTATGTATACTAGTTGTAATATATTGCATTCAATTTTAAAGTTAAAAACCTAAATTCCAATTTTTACTAAGAGATATGTAAACGATTTCTGGATTGGATTGGGTGATTTCAATATTGCATATATATACAATATATTTTTTTGCCCCGATATGACAAAAATATCATTGATTATATTTGTGAAATGGAGTGAACAAAAAATAAAAATGTTCTAAAATCAATAACATTTCTCGGTTGCGAATAATTTCAAATAGTATTCGTGCGTTCTCAACGCAGTTATGTACTACATTTGCCTATACATCACGCCGTCTTAAAAATTTACTCAAAACAAAATATTACTATTATATTGAAACTTACTGGCAGGGGAGTGATAGATAGGCAAACGTAGAACACAACTGCATTAGGGACCGCTAGTTAGTATTGGACTGTGTTTATATTTTTATAATAAATTTACTTCTGGCAGATAAACAATACAACTCCGAAGTTCCTTCCATTTGTGTCCAACGCTGGTCTTAATATATGTCACGTACAACTTTAAGTGAAGATTAACTACCAGAGTGAAGAAGAAAAGATCCTTGTATGGCCAATACAATCCTTATTTTACTTCGTTTTATGCAGAATCTTATTCTTATATCTATTATATTATTGTTATATACTCTTATACCAATTAATAGTTACTGAAAACTTACTATCGTAGTTGGAATTATTTATTTCTGTTAAAATGGATTTGAATAATAACAATAATATTTTGAAACTTCATAGTCGGGAAAAATAAGGCAACTGGTTCCAACTCTATCGTTGGTGGTTTCGCATTCCTGTTTAGATGACCGTCTCAGTAGAAGAAACCGTAACCAGTCCCATGTACAATCCAACCCAATGTGTTTTATCAACGAATCAAAACCATATCTTACCAAACAACCTCAGATGTCGGACCCTCCTTAACAAATAAATCGACCAAAAAATAAATAAATAGATAAAAAAAATTATCATATTTTATCACATTTTAAACGAAAATTATTGTTATTAACCATGGTTATTTATAGTGTTGCAGCTATACGTCAACGAATAGCTATTCGATTGGTAATTGTAATGAATAGTGTAAAAAAAAAAAAAAAACATAATAATAAAAACAAAATGAAAAAATAGAACAAGAGCATTGTAGTCTAAATCCTGTGATTATTAATAATATTGTATACTTACTGCAGAAACCGTTATGTCCCGACAACACGACATGAATATAACATACTCAAATACTCTGCGAAAGCGTATAGATGGTACATTGGTACTGTCATACATGAATCTGTTATAATATGATATAATATTATGTTTTCACACGTTACAGTACTTTAAAATAAGTGCCATTAAGTTCCCGATATATTAGATAATTTTCATGTACATAATATTTCATTGCTGACTATTATATGTTGCATGTGTTTCCATTCTGTTTAGTAAGAATATGATTAATTTATCTACGACTGGAACACGACAATGAAATAGCTTCAATGGAAGAAAAACTTTTTTCCGAATTATTTTGTATTTTTAATCTTGTTACTGTTGTAAACAAATTATGTAACGATTCTTAAATATAATTCTTTATAAAGTACAACAAAACGTTCAAACGAATTCTTATAGCACTTTATAAATATTCTAAACCTGATTATAAAAATTGAATCTCTCTCTCTTTCTCTCTCTCTCTCTCTCTCTCTCTCTCTCTCTCTCTCTCTCTCTCTCTCTCTCTCTCTCTCTGCTCTGCTCTGCTCTCATTGTCTCTCTAAATGTTTTGCAGCTCTTTTGGTGAGTAAACTTGAAACTAAAAAATACAATAAATGATGTCGTAAATATATAATTTAAAATTATAAAAATAAAAACATAACGCACGTGTTGTTGCGTTTACGGCATCCAACCTTAGAAGTGCGGAATATTGTACCACAGGAGAGTAAAATTTTTATTTAGAAAGAATGAAAATTCTTACAACATGTATAACTTAAGTCAACACAGTTTTTCATGAATATATATTTTTTTCGGGATTCTGTTTATAAATGTCCCTGTTTTACTGCTCGTGCTTGGATTTACTGTATAAATGTGTTGTAAATACTGTGTGTGTTCATGAAACGCGACAGTTATATCTTGAACGAAAATAAAGCCAGTGTGCGTACACGAAAACATGCTTGTAAACCTTATGTAAAAATTTGTAGGTACATTAATGAAGTTCGAGAAAAATAATTCTTATAACATTTGTCTTATTGTATTTATCTGTCGGGTATAATTATTAGAAAATGGAAAACCCGATCGAACCGCTATTTCAAATTGACCTATTATTATTATAACTATATGATAAATTGTAGAAGTCTCGGATGGAAAATGCACGCCCACACGATGGAGTAGCACCGGTATATAATAGCGGTGGTTTGCGTACAAGTGCGTATAATACAATACCTTTGCGAACCGTGGCGGTGAAAAACTTATTATGCGGTCTTGTTAACTGTGGGTCTGCTGTATGCGACGACAACAATAAAATACCTACGTTGGATAAGAATTGATCGGAATCGGTGAAGCCACTTCTAAACCGTCGGAAAACTGCTCGTACAATTAATGACCGATGGGATGGGAATTGGGTTATTAGTATTTATTTTTATGACCAGTAAACAACATGGTCCCGAGGGAGAAGCTAATGTGGTTGAAGTTGGCACGTGGCAAAGAGAGTAGAAATCTTTCATTTGTGTGCGTGAGCTCGTATGTATTGTGTATTATCTATGTGTGTAAGTGTGCGTGTTTATTATAGATAAGAGGACATTTTGAATGCCTAATTTTATGTAATATATATTATGTTTTATATACAAAATAATGATTATTGTCAATATTAATCGATCACGACGAATATTTTGTTTTCACCGATTTGTTCCTATTTTGTACTCTATACTTTAATATGTATTCTACATTATGTGTGTGTGTGTATGTATTGTGTGAAAAAAAGAGCCGAAAAACTATTAACATGACCACGTGCCACTATATATAATGTCCAGGCGGTTGTCCTAGTTTTCTTTTTTCTCCGAGTCACCGCTGCCCCCACCGACTTTTCGGTTTTTCCTCGCATCTTCCTTCCGTATCTCTTTTTCTACATCCGGCCACGTCACACCCTTAATCTCGAGCAGTTTATAGCCGCGGTTCCTTGCATGGCTCGTTCAGCCCCATCCCATCCCGTTTCAAAAATGACGTCGTTACGTTTTTACGGGAAACCATAAAAAAAAAAAAAACGTTGCTATATTATATACTATACTACCCTTACCTAGTTAGTATTTTTTTTTTTTTACTTAAAAATAAAAACATCGTTATATTTTATTACAGCTTTTCACATTGTTTAACTTGATAACGGTATTTTGGACAAGAAAATAGTATACTTAATACACACATACATGTACACACTCACTCACTCACATTTAATACACATTCGTACACGGACTCGTTTTTCATTTAACGCCGTTCGCTTATTCATACTAACTACCAACTTCCGAGACAAAATATGCAGGACAAACGCATCATCATGGCCACGATATGAACATAAAATGTGCGTATTAATAATGAGTTTGTGGAAAGAAAGGATGAATATGTATATTACATAATATGGACACATAAGAAAATATGTAAACTATTTAAAATTCTATTCAGCCCTTATAATATGTACTTGATACGAGTACATAAAACATGAAAACCGATTGTTATTTTGTAGGTGACTACGGATTATTTGACGTCAATCTAATTAAAACGTATTAAAATTCCAATATTAATAAGTTATAAGTACCTAAAAACCATGAAGTATACTCAGTAGTACATTTAATGATTAGTTAAAATTTTATATTTTCCCATTTTTTTTTTTTTTTTTGAGTATGTATATTATTTTATAAAACAATGATGATAGCCTCTTTGAAATACCCCTACTTGATTTATGTCATTATTATTCTCCGTCCACTCTAAAATATAACAATATAATACAAATATTTAACAACTTTATTTTTTTTTTCAGGTAAGACATGTTTCTTTGACCACCAACTACCTGCACGAAAAATGTTCAATGGTAATTTTTACTCATTTATTTATAATATAAGGACCATTTTTTTTTTTTTATTGGAAATATAATTATTGTTTAGAAAACGATGACCTATAACAATTACATTTATGATCTACATACACAATATCGTAGTATAATATTTTAATACTAATAATCATTATCAATTGAAACGTGAACTGTTACGCTGTGGTTCAGTTAAATTTATTATAAGCCACACAATCATTGACAGGTGATTATTATATCGTGAAGACGGTTATAGTACCTATTGTATAATAATATATCGTGAACTAATTAATTGGTGGATATATTATGTCTAAAGCCGGAAAACTATAACTGGTAGGTATTTTGCCGTAATCCCAAAGTGGTCAGCTAGTAACCCGACATACATCTCTCGGTCACGTATATATATATATAATTTACTCTTATACATGTTAAACATAAATATTGATATTTATATACACTATAAATGCTATAGAAAATATCGAAATAGCGGAAAACGCGATATTACGTATTTGGTATCCTTCATCCTGTCTCGCCTTTTGTGCCGTTATTTTTTGGATTTATCATTATTGCTTTTTCGTCGATGCGGAAACGAAATAACGTACACAAGAACACAACCACCCACACACACATATTCACACAGAATATAATGCAATATTGCTGTGTTGTTGTTCTCAAGATATTTTCACTTATGATTTCACTCCCTCGATCTGATTCTTTCTCTCTCTCTCTCTCTCTCTATCAATCTATCTATCTATTTATCTATTTTTATATATTTCTTTGTTTATCTTACTATTTATTTTAATATTATTATTATTATTATTATTATTATAGACATCGCCGTCACTGAAACAATCTTGTCATCGCGTTGACTTGACGACGGCAAGTCCTGGCCAAAAAAAAGTGCAAAATATCCCTTATTCTGAAATTATAGAATATATCGTTTTGTCCCAATGGTATCAATGATATAGAGCCAGATAATTTCTAATATATAAACGCATACAAATGAAATAATCCGACAAAACTTACAAGTTATATATTCTTGAACTTTACTTAAATTGGTTACTATAACAAACTAAAGCTCGATCCCTCAGAGTGATTTTTTTGATTTGCATTTTTTAATGTTTTTAAAACGATTTTATCGCCCCACATATTGTTATATACTCGTTTCAAACAATAAAATCATTGCACCCATCGTTGTTTTCTGCAATACAAAATATAACAGCTTATTTTCCAAATATTTAATTATTAACCTGTAATTACTATACATAATAATATTATACTACAATATATTAAAGTGTATCTTGTATTTCGTACACGCATAAAAAGCTGGTCGAAACACGTACAACGTACACAACATTTTTTCCAAACGAAGTAATGGTAATTTTGGTCGCGTTTCCAACCGCTCTTATCACAGCCAATTCACTCAAGTCCCCATCACGTCTTCCGAAACAATTTCTACTATATATTTTTAAAACAACACCATATCATTATTATAATTATGATTATTATTATTATCATCATCTCAAATGAAGCACGTGCGCGTGGCAACGACTCGAAGTAACGTCGGTTTAGTGACTAGACGGGTATACATATTGTATACAGTTTAGAGCATGCCCCTCGCCGACCAACGACTATATTCGTTTAGGGAAACAATTACCCGCCGCCGACGCCGATTTGTTGCCAATTGAATTCAATTCGGTGGCGCACCACCGCGCGCCGCCGGTCACGTTCGTTAATAACATAAAATTATCTCACCCAACCGATATTGTTTGTGACCGTAAAATATAGTCGTTGGATGATTAAATAAATTCAAAGGCCTTGCAGAAAAGCACAATGGGTACGATAATGAAATAATAGGCTTTATAACCATTTTATCATCGCGTCGTTCAATGTACGTAAAGTTTTACATATTTTATTCACGTCATGAAAAAAGCAACGCCATTTTTTCCGATTGATTTCCATCAATGAAAGTGGATTATTAATATTATTATAAAAAATATTGGTGTTTTTTTTTCTTTTTTATTATACATTTTAAAATGTTTATTCCTGTTAAAATATTTAACTGTGTAGGTACACAAACTTCATATAAACTTATGTTATGTTAAGTTATTTATAAACAAAAAAATTCACAAGTATTCTTCGTTAGTGGTAAGCTACGAAAACTTTTAAAAATAATAATAATAATAATAATAATAATAATAATATTGTCAATCAAAATATAAATACAGATTATATATTTAAATTTTATTCCATTATCTTCACAGATAAATTTACTTGCAAAATAAAAATTACATCTTAGCAAGTTTAAATGTGATCAATGAGTTTTGGTTATTTTTTTTCCAAGTAAAAATTAGATAAAACTATCAAAGGGTTTAAGAAGAATATATTTTGAATAAAAGTGAAACACGAAATAACTAAAAAATCCAATTTTCAATTCACCATCATTTGTTGAATAATTCGATTTGGCCAAAAGTTGCGAATACATAAATAAGTTTAAAACTACTGCGTTCGATTAATTTCCATGACCCGGGAGAGGTATGAAGAAAAAATCGGCATGAGCGTGACAATTTCTGAAATATTAAAATCACTTTCCACGTGGACGTTCCTAACCTCGACAAGACCCTACTATATGCTTCTAGGTCTAGGGAATACAAATTAATTTAGTAATTTTATCAAAGCAAAGTTTATAGAAGTAATTAGTTTAATGCGTGTTATAAATGTACTAAAAGGGTACCTAACGCCTGTACAGACCGTTTATAAAATGAAATCATCATCTCTAATGGTGTACACATAAATGTCATTATATTTGTACGCATTGTGTGCGTCGAAACTCGCGTCGCGTCAATGCCAAAGAGCGTCGTCAACTGATACGGTGACAATATTAACAATATTTTACGTTTAGGTACTTATTAACCACTACATGCGTATAATCCGATTGTAATTTTAATAATCGCTGCTGTGCATATAGCATTACGCTAATGGTTATTTTTTCCATCTACACAATCATCATGACGATCACTACATTACATCCTAAATACACTGTGTATAAAACGTTTCTTACATTGTTTCATTGTATAATGAACTACGAACGATTTCATGTCAATAATTATTATCCTTGTGCACCTACACATGTATGTAAATAGGTCAGGACAATGTGAGTCAAATCGGTGCCGCCCGCCGCAAAACTTTGAATTATTTTGCATTTTTAATATTATACACGAATAAAAGCATCCCGGGAACCGGTGAAAATAATATATTGTGTAATAATGACGGTGAGTAAATAATGACAAAGTGTTCATATTGAATTGTTAAACTCCTATCGTATCGCATTCAACCCCTGATGTCTAATTTAAAACATTTAAATATTTCATGTACTCATGCGCTTTGAGCTGTATTATATACACATTAGCTATGTACGCTGTCGGTACCGAAATATTATAGTATATTTCTGTTCTACTCAAAAAATGCCGTCTCAGCGACTGTGCGCAAAAACTTTACCGTGCGACTTGGAAATTTTGGTTGAAAAATGTTTATTTCACAAGAAAAGAAGCAGCACTGGTAGTTTTTGTTTTTTGTATTTTAACGGTTACAACTACTAATCGTTTATATTTTATAAAATCTGGGTTATAATTTTTTTTATACAATTTTGATTGATTTCCCAAGTAAGAAAGTTATTAAATATGCTATTTGCAACGCAATTTTAAAGAGTAATGTAATTTAATTTGATCAAAAAATTATGTGTTGCCAAGTCAATAATCGTATTGAATAGATAATATAATATAATTATGGTGAAAATTGGGTGTTTTCTCACTGTTTACATTATTATAAATTCATTTTCAGTTTTAACAATTTGCTGGAATCGAAATCCTGATAAGTCATAGCCCGATAGCAGTATTAAAAGAAATAAATGCTCATGTAATAATGGCATCTCTGATGAAAAAAAAACAATAACTATACAATTTAACCAATAGGCTCTAGAGTAACTCCAAAACAATAATCAAGTTTAAAATATTTCCACCAAAAACAACTAGTTTCCGTTGTTATCGAGGGTCACAAGTTGTACAATACTGAGTGCCGGATCATTAAAATCCATAAAAGTCGGATTTATGCGTAATCAGCCACGCTTTGTGGAGAATTTTACGGCTCTAGGACAGTGTCGTATGCTTAACACTTTGACGAATGAGTTCGATTCGGTACAGCCATACGATCGACTTACCATCATGGTCTTGCAAAATGCTTACACGTTTTTTCACTCGACTCTGCGTATCACTTGCACGAAAAACTCACCATAACATCGTAACGTCATCTTGTTGCATTGTTTGTTTGTTAATTTTAAAATATTAGAAATTATACAAAACAAATTCCCGGTAAAATATTGGTGGGGGGGGGGGGTTGGTAGGAATCACGTTTTAACGATATCGCGTGCGCGGCGAACGAGTGAACGATGGAAACGATGGTTGTATTAGTATTGTTCTTCTTTCCCCGTCCTAATGCTGCTGTCTGCAGTGGTCGGTAAATTCCAACGCCACCGCAGCGGATAAAATCGCAACGGGGGGGAAAAAAAAAGCCGCCAATGCGTATTCACCCGTCGCGCGTGTGCGGGGTGCTTTAGCGTGTGGCGGCGTATCTAAATCGAGTAGTGACTGCGGCGGCATACAGGAACCTGGAAATCACGTCATCAATCTTCCGGTCGCATTCCCCGGGATACGTGCGCGTACGTCTATAATGTATGTGAAACGGTAAAGTTAGACCGAGCGCAGGACACGCAAAGGACGTGGTGCGGGATAACGATAAAACAGTTGAACAACGCGCGCGCATTTGTTCACCTTTGATCCGTTTTTTTCTCTCTTCTTCTTCTGTTTGTTTTTTTTCCCCCTCGACCCTCATCTCCGCCATCATCACCCTTTTTCGGCATCCCTTTTCTCGTCCCCTTTCAGCCGTCCACTCCTTCGCCCACCCTTCATCTCGACTTCCAAACTATGCGCGTGCATACATCAAACCCTTACGGCGTCCATATTTTGTCGTTACTATACTACTATCGTTATGTTATTATTATTAATAGTACGTGCACGCCCACTATGCCCACTATATCTGAACAATCCGTTAATTGTTTCGTACACTCGGGTAATGCGCATATTCTTTCGTTTATGTATGTGCATCATCTCGTCGATGGCTTTGCTTTGAAAAATTATTATCCGGGCAACGATATTTTATAGTACATTATGTAAAATAAGTATACAATACGTATATACGTGAAAACGCTCTTTTCGGTTCACCGGAAGAGACGTCGACGCAGTCCAGTCCAATCCGACCTTTCTGTACACAACAATATAATATACGCACGACACGCATTCATGCATATCATACTATGTCTTTTCGTTTTTTTTTTTTTATTTTTTTTATTTTTTTTTCTCGTATACGCGCGTTTACCTTTCGTTACGTAACATATAATAATACAATGCAACATTTAATGCGTCACGTGATAATATATTGTTATATAAAGTAATGCCTATACGATTCAAATAGTTCAATCGCAACAGCCAGCAGCAAAAATATGTATAGTCGGTCGTCGGTGGACCGTTCGATATTTACTTAGGTAAAACGTTTCGTACATTACTGCGATCCGTATTCGACGATGACTATTAGGATAGTTTCTGCGCTTATATTGTAGCGGCCTAGCGGTTCCAGCCTACCTGCTTAAATTGTGATCCATGGACTCGAACGGATATAATACAACAATATAATTTAGGTTTTGCAAGTCGAATATGATAGGTAATCTTATACGTACCGATAATAAAGAGCTGATGGCGTGTGAATAATTATAAATTGATGCGATCATTCGTTAAAATATTCTAAACTCCCATTAATTAATTAAATAATACTGTTTTTGAATGGTGATTATTTTGTAAAATTAATCGGCGTAGTTATACGAAAAAATGTGTTGGACCATTTTATTAATATTATTTCATAATATTATACGTCAGCTATTATTAGTCAGCTCATATTATTATAATAGTGTCAAAAAAAAAAAAAACTAAAAAAAAAAAAATGCAACGACTAACATATAATTATTATTATTATTATTACAACATATGATTATTATCTACTATTATATTCCGTGTCAGCTAATGTTTACTACAATAAAAAACGTCCGAATCTCGATTCTGAGTACGTTCACTGTTATTGCTGATGATGAGAACCTATACAAATTATTATCGTTCTACTATTATAATATAGCCAAAATCATAGCCTATAAGTATTATAAATTTTCGGTCCTTTAGATGTAATACCGTTGATGTACGTATATAATATAACTGCTATTGAGAATATATTAATGTAATATAATTACTATTAACAAACGATAAATGAACAAGACATTATAATTCTGAACGGAGTGATGGAATATATTGGTTTTCCAATGAAGTGTGTTTTTTTTGTGTCTGTCATTACGTTTTGAGGCAGTAAAAATGATTCAATTTCCTTAAACAGCAAATTTTCTGAAAGCAAAGTGAATTTAGATGGTATTTGGGCTTGTCAAAAATCAAATTTTTTCATTACCTACTTTTCAAAAACATCGAAAAAAACGACAAAAAAAATTACGAAAAAACAGGACATTTTAACGCAAAACCACGTTTTGATAAAATACATTTTTTTTTTTAAATTCTCTAACTCCAAAACAAAAAACCATAAACAATTTTCACCAAATGTTCATATTGGCGTATTCTATACATGAATAAGTTTTAAAAGTATTTTGACCTTTTTTGACCTATTTATAGACAATTTAAATTTTCGATTTTTCTAAGTTTTTTTTTTTTTTTAAATACCGAAAAAAAAATTTGGCTGTCCAAAAACTCTGAAAATTTATTGCAAGTGTCGTTATAAGTAATTTTTATTACAACTAAAAAAAATTGTAAATATTTCTACACAATTTTTTTATAAACCCATAAAGTTCGAACTTGTATGAAATATGTCAAAATTGCAATAATTTGCAAGTTATTATGTAGTTAAAAATTTATAATTTTTTTTCATTTTGTACTTTAGGTTCAACATTTTAACATAAGGTTATCCATTAATTACTCTTCAAAATTATATAAAAAAATTACTATCGGATTTGAAGGAAAAATTGTATGACCGTTTGAAATTTAAATCTTTACAAAATTGCATAAAATAACAATTTATCCTCAAACGATTTTAATGTCACAGACACTCCACCAGTTATTAAGATTGGCATTTTATTTAAGTATTTTTTTTTTTTTTCAGATTAATATATTGATTATTAAGTGACTTATGGGAATTGAAAATATTCGATTTTTTAAATTTTTTTTTTTTCTTATTATTGTTGATAAAAATATTTGGCTGATACAAAATACTTGAAAATTTAATCCGTAGAAGTTTTTCTTACTGTCATTTAAAAATTGTTGAAATCCATAGGCATAATTATTTTTTATAAGCATTTGAAAAATTATTGACATAATATTTTAATGTAAATATAACATAATATAATTTATAATAATATACCTACTCTAGACTAACATATCATCTCCGTTCAGAATCATTATTTGTATACAATGATACCTATCATTGCATTCAAATTTAAAAAAATTCATTGTAAAGACCTATCCTATGAATGAGGTCTACTCCACCCCTTACTGTACAGCAGAGAGAGGCCCATACAGTTCTTTTTTATTTATAATTCTTTAGCATATATCTATGAACTATATATTTTAATAATTATAATAATTAATACATTTTTTAATACGTTACGAGATATTTTCAGGGATATATTCAATTATCTATATGTTTTTATTATGCTTATTTCCTCCCGTGAGACTGAAAAGTAATATTCTTTCAAGCATAGTTTCCACATTTACTCTTTGCAGTTTATGTAAAATTACATTATTTTTCAAACTATCAAGATGTTTGATTACTTAAATTAATTATTATAACTTCAATTTATAATTATCTAAGAGAGATTTATCTATGATAAAACTATGTTTACTCCTGATACCTGATCAATTGAGATGAATCAAAATATTTCTTATACATTTTGATTTGATTTGTATAGATGAACGAACATTTTGATCTCACTAATTTTAATTTCATATTAAATTTTTTAAAATAAATATTCTTTAACTACAAAAAATTATTATTTTAAGCTTTATATTTTTGATAAAATATGTTTAATTTAAATTATTAATACACACCTATATACGTAGTACACTACAATTGTATGAACTAATTCGTTTCTTTATTTTAATTCATATTTTAATCGACAATTTTAAATGACAATATTTAATCTTTTAGTACTATTTCCTAATGAAAATATGAATTAAATATCATCTCCTGTAAAATATTATGCTACAATAATATTGGTAACCTATAAGTATTCATAGATATCGTAGAAAATTCAGATTTTAAAAGAAACACCACGTGAATTCTGCTATAAATGTATAAAGTGTTAAAGAAATGTATTATAAATATACTAATATTATACTTGAGTAGAAACACATATAAGATACATTTAAGAAACACAATTAAAACTAATGAAATTAATTCATTTTTATGATAAGTGATAATAAAAACGAAGAAACAAATTAATAAGAATAGGTGTATTTTATTATTTTACGTACCTATAAATTGGCTATAATATATATATTATATGTATGTATAATATAATGTTTTTTGTTTAATACGATTTCATTACGATATTATTCGTAGGGCAAATGTATATAATCGAAGCTGTCATGCTATAGAGATTAAATACAAAATAAAATAAAATATTATGTGCAATAAAATTTAACGAGCAATAAAATAAAAAAATAAATATGTTAATATTATTAATACAACGATTCTTTTTTCTTCATTGACCAACAACTACTCATCGCCATTTGTAATGAATATACACTGCAGTGGAACGAATGTATATATATACATATACATATACGGGTATATATTATGTATGACATGTATTTTTAAAACGTATAGACGGAATAATTTATGAATTGTTCGTGGATGACTGAAAAACACTACAATATTAATGTATTAATTTCGATGTGTCATACTTTTTAAATATAAATTATAAAACGTTACATTTTACTAAATTAAATCACGTCATGTGCATACCTAAAATAACAAAATATTTATCATCAGAGCGATGTGTTTACATCATACACTTGTGTACCTTGTTACATACTTACGCGTGTATAAATTCACGAAATATTTCCAAGTTATATTTAAGTGAGATAAATTGCAGGTATCAGGTGCTGCTATGTTATTATAAGTAGCCAACACGCAATCATCTAACAGACACACACACACACACACACACACACACATTATATAAGAGGGAAAAGAAGTCATAACCGTGTTCTTCCTCTTTTGTTTGTTCGCCTCTTTTGTCCCACTTCAACGATCATTGTGAAAATGGCATGTATACAGATCAAAATTTGACGTGTGTTTAGTTTTCGTGCAAAAAACGTATCAACGCATCCTAGCCGAATGAAACGTACTCAGATTACTCTTGAACATACATTCACCAGTAATCTCAAACATCCTAAAAAATATGAAAATCACCACCGATGAATTAATAAAAGTGTGGAAATTGTATATTTTTTTTCGCCTTATTATCGTATTTAAATATGTTGAATTGTAAGTTTTTCTCTGACAAGTGTATTTCAACTGCAGCATAATATTAGGTTTGATAATACTGAAATAGTAATAACAGAACAAATTGCTCATAATTGGAATGTATACAATTGCAGAATTACAACGATGATATGGATGTCAATATGTAATAAACAACATCCACCTGAAATGCGTAAGCTATTTCAACAACAAAATAAATAACAGTTTGTGAATAATATTGCACGTGAATTCTTAATAATCAAGTTTCTAGTGCAAATTTTTAAAAATATTTTTTATGGTTATCATGTAATTTATTAATTTTCAATCGTTATTTTATGGGCTCCATCGTTATGATGACACGCGTGGGTTTCGTCGAGCTTCGTTATCTTATGTTTATCTATTTTTATATGGTTTACTTACTTACGCAAGTTAATGGCTCTACAGGTATTATGTGTTCGGTCGATATGCAGCGTAATAACGATAAATTCGATCAGCAAACGTCGAAACCTTGAGATAAACGACCTCGCTTATATCAACAAATCTGTCCCCTTAAGTGAACGGGGAAAAACCCTAGGTGCTTGTCTCGCCTACTAAGCTCTACATATAATCTTTCACCAAAGAGCTTGATGAATTGATTTTGATGCTTACAAAAAAAAAAATAGACCCTAAATAACCACTCAGTCATGTCAGGCCTACAATACAGGTTGAAACCATAGCTATGTTGTTTACATTAGCGGAAATATAAATATCAGTGGTTCGAACGAAAGTATTGGATTTCAAATATACTTTTTTACCTAGTGCAGAAACACCAAAACATTATTATTACCAAGTAATCTTTGGCTCTGACCCAATGTACTTGATATTCAGTTCAACTCATCCGACCTGAATCGTTATATAATAGGTAAAATCAGATATAAAATATGTCATTACATTGAACTGTGTCACTCAGTTCCCACTTATCTTTTACCGAGTTAATTGGTCATGGTGTTCGATTAAAAGAACGACATCCGGAAATTATACCGCCTGCCTATCGAAACTAAAATCAAATAACTGAGGAAAAACAAAGACTTTCTCAAAATAATACGCGATATAATTTAATATAAGTTGCACACCGTCAACTACTACAGTGGTATTTAGATTTGATGTCAACATCACTACACTGAAAACAGTTACTATACATATTATAGAATACTCAACTTGCCCAAACGTGTAACGGAACATCCTACAAAGGCTATTATACTACACTATACACAAAGAGTTTGTGGCACCAAACAATAACCAAAATAAATTTACAACATTCTACTTCAACTACCAAGAATCCAACACAACGTTCCATCACTAAATTTGATCACATTATACCAGAACTATAGTTTAACACCCGATTACAGTTCCCATCCCAGAATAAATCACCAACTTTTAGAAATACTTAAAATTAATAATTAACCTTTTAATAATATTGTGCTAAACTCAAAGTAAAATGAATGTAATATCTGTATATTCTTACTATTTACGATTTAAAATAATTATTGTTATGATAGTACAATTTCTAATCAAAATAGATGCATTTATATTCAAGTAAATATTTTATATTTTTAAAATACCTATTTCCAATTACAGTAACTAATATCCAACTAGATTGTTTAAATATTTAAAATCTTTTCTAAAAATCGATTTTATAAAAATATTTTAAAATAATTCTAGGGAATTAATAAGATTAACCAAATATTTATTTTTTGAATGTTATTTATTGTCAAATTTAAATGTATAATAACTGTTTAGTGAATTTCGTTGATGTACCAATATTTTTTTTTTTTCTATTGACCTACATTTAAAATGTATTATTTATATAATCTATATAATTTAAAATAAAACATTAATACATTTAATATCTCTGTTGGCCACATTTTCAGGATTGGTAATAATTTGACTATAGAAACATCAAGTCATTAAATTAAATTAATTGCACTTTTTCAAAGAAATGGCTTAAAACAGCAATCTACCGTTTCCATTAATAGTATTTTAGTTTTTCTTGCTCGTACGAAATTGTAAAACTTTATGACATCTAACCTTAAGGCACATTAATGTCCTTACCACTGTAGTAGACTTACTACTTGTCACTGAAAGTAGACCAAACGGTTTTCCCGTCTTTATTGGTTATTTAGTTTACGGCAGTAAGTATCTAAAACATTCTATAGTTCTATTGCTCCCTTTCATATCGCTTCTAAGAATGATGGATCGCTAGACATCCCACATGTATTGTGTGTTGTTAATAAAGTGAAAATGAGAGTTTATATTAACAAATCATTCTCATCCATAAATATATATGTTTCATTCGACTATTCACAATTATCGTAGTTAATTCTACAATCAATAAATATTTACTTTATATTATTATGTAGATTTTAAATCAACGAATAGCATACATAGCTGTTTAATATATAATCAAAAATAATAGAGGAATTTAATTCACTCAATTTACACTTCAATGAATTTCCTTATATTCAATTTTGGAAAGAATGTATTTAATATAATATTAATTGAACAATATTAAAATTGTTCGTAATATATATGTTTAGATTATAGACCGTTTGAATTTCTCCTATTATTTCATATTATTTAATATTATAATTGATAGAAGATTTTGTGAAATAATTTTCTTGAAATATTTATACTCCGTTGGTATATTATAATTCACCATGTATAAAAGTTTTTAATTCGTTTTAATAATACTGCATATTTTTTTAGTATAATATACTAATATATATTATTTTTTTTTTAACAAAACATAAAAAAATCATACATTTCTTAGTAGAATAAACTATACTATTTTTAATAAGCAAATCGAACAAGAATGATATTCTGTCAAATCATCAATTCTGAAAACAATTATATGAATATTGTTGTAAGTTGTTGCATATTTAATTTGATATATGGAGGCAACCTACATTAAATTAAATAAACTTTTATACAAGAATTGATTTCTCATGCAAAAGATTCAAGCAGAATCAACGCTTAATATAGAATACTTTATGGTGAATGATATTATACTTATACATATATGAAATTGTATGTAAATATTTCATAAATTCCCATTATTTCTAGACATTTTGCTATGTTTAATTTTTATGAATTAATACTATAATATGGATAATAATGAATTAATTCGTTTTGTATTTACGATTTGTGATCATATTAAAAGGTATGAGCTCAAGTAATGCAATTTCCCTTCATCCCAAACAAATTAAAGCTGATTCGAAAGCCAGAAGCAATTCAACTTTTTAAATCATATAAAGTTTACATATAGTTATTGGTTATACATAAAACTTATTAATATAACTTTTGAAATCATATTCATATTCCATCAGTCGAATTATATATTTTTATTATTTCATTAAATATATCTAAATTTTATACATTAAAATTCAATAATTTTTCAGAAGTACGTTTTCAAAATCGATTATTCTTATGTGTACAAACTATAATGAATAAAAATGATTTCTTCAAGGGAACAATTAATATAATCGAAATGAATAATATTGTAATCATTACGAATACGGAATATAATAAGAATCAACAATTAATAATATTTTATAATGTATAATACACTTCTTGACGTGCATGTACCACAATTGCCTATACCAATCGCCGTGTTTAAAAAAAATATCGGACTATGTGGATGACAATTAAAAACATTAACATTGTTATAATAATATAATATTATTTAATAATTATATTTGTACCCCAATTAAAACAAATTCCATTCGTTCTGAGCAAACAACACCGTTTTGTCTTCAATTAGAGCAGGTGTAATGTTCACGGGAAACGACTTTAGACTCTGCAACATTAATATTAAATTAATCTCATTGTCCCCGGGGTGAAATATCATAACTTTATCATTAAGCAACAACTCAAACACAGAGCTTATCGTATTGTAATATGGAAAAAGGGTCCCTTAGAATTTCATTCATTTGAGCCGTACACACAAACCCCTTTTGGATCTGCCGACCGGAACGTTGTTTCGCTCTTGTCGCAAACGTGCTAATTGCCACGCGCATAGTCTATTGCTATCCCAGCATCAATAGAATTTTAACTACCTTTGTATACTACAGTACAACACAGGGCCAATTTCTATACATACAGGAAAAAAATGCTTTCTTTAAAAAATAATATTATTTTAAGTATATTTAAGGTTTGTAATGCGTATTATTATATCGTTTTCACTACGGTGGGTGTAGTTGCGTTTAAAAAGTTTCATATTTTTGAAAGCCCATTTAAATTAGTCAAACACACGTAAATGGTTGATGAATAGCCCGTAAATGATAAATAACAATATTGACAGTTATAATACCTTTGTCGTTATTGATTGTTCGGTGTAAATTTCAATAAAGTAGAAGAAAACAACTGCAATTTAAATATATTAAAAATAAAAGTTTGAATTGTAATATCATAACGTGTTATTTGTTTAACATATAAATTATAAAATATACAATGGATGGCAGACAACATTTATAACTTGAAAATCCAAATTCAAGCATTATTTTTCAAAATACGTTTTATTAATATTTAATAATCAAATATAATTTATCATTTTATAATTATAATTTGATTCCATAAGAAATATTTATCATATAAAGCAATACCTATACATACAGAAATTCTTTAGTCGTCTGTAATAATATTATATGAAATTTATTAATAAAATTTTATATTATTATATTAATAATTATAAATTTATCAAATTATCTTATTTACCGTACGAGACCACTTTATCCTTTAGAAGGTGATTCAATTTACATAATAATATTCAGGTAGATAATAATTTAGTACTTATTATTAGAAGCATCGTTCACTCTAACACGTCAAGTCCTCGACGATAAAGATCATTGCGTCGACTTATAGTGACGTAAAGATCTTCCATCCTGATTAGGGTTGTGCTAAACGTACTTAAGGACATACTTACATTGTCTGGTATTAAACGGTGGTCGTGGTGCTCTTAAGAACCCATCGAATGTTTCTAATAACTGTTTTCAGGTCCTATGAAGGAGTGTAATATTCACCAAAGTGGTCAACCTTTGGGATAATTCGACCAGCAAAATGTCCTTAAACAGTACCAGACAAAAACAAAGGATTGCCATTGAATGTTCAGCCATGCGATGCATGATAATATTATACATAATATATTTATATATATATATATATATATATATTTATTTATTTATGTGTGTATTCACAAAACGGTAGTGCATTGCGTGTGTAGCACCAACATCCGGCAGGATAGCTGAATAGCAAACATCGGCGGCACAGGACGTTGGGGTGATAATGTCACGTGTGCACTAAACCCCCTTTCAACCCCGTGTACTCGACCCGTCTAGGTTTCCCCGGAATTCGATTAAAGTCCACCCCGGAGGGAAGAATGGATAATGCGACGTCTACCAGTGAATACAAAATACTCCAAAAACATCTATTAAACCGAAAATATACTTTTAACAGTTTTGACTGTGATTGAATATTTTCTTCTTACTAGCGAAAAACAAACGAAGCCATAATGACGTATGAGTGAAACGCATTATAATTAGTATTACAACAATATTCCTGTTAATAATAAAACACAAATTGAACAAATTTTTACGATAACCATTATAACTTTAAAGGTTTATATTATTTTTGTTATCCAGTAGCACCAGTTATTAATCCCATAATCTTTTCGAGATTATGCATCAAATTTAACTTATAATAAGAATTGAGTATTATGATGTTTTTTTTTGTTTATTTTTATATATTACAAAACATTGGACATCAGTTATATTGGTTTAAACCATTTTTTTTTAATACTGATCATTGGAAGAAATTACAGCTTTGATCAACATTCATAATAGGCCATTACGTTAACAGTAATATGGATTTTATAAACGAAAAACACATAGCTATGTATTCAACCACATTTGTACCAGTTATGTTGCTATACCGAACTTACACGTTATATTATTATAACAATATGTCATAAAAAGGCTGTATGCCATTACGTTTTGAAAACAATAATAAATACTAACAATAAACAACATTAATGTCATGATGTAAATACAAACATTCGATTTGCTTTTGAACGGAAGTATAATTTTGGTAAAATGACTCTTGAGTACGTAGCAAACTATTTGTGATTTATATAATCAAACATTCCAATACCCTGCTCGTAACTAAGAAATATATACGGACATTATTCCCATTAGCTACATTCTCGGAAACCGGTACTGAGAAGATAAATAACGAATCATTTTTCTTTGCTCAAATAACATCCAAATATTATATATATATATATAACGCGATACTTGGACTTGCGCAATATTTTTTTCTAGGGATGAATAATTGCTGAACACATTTTACTTTAACCGGAATCGTACGAATATTCCGAATATTACTTTAAGAATTATATCTATTTGATAAAAACGTTTTGGATTCAAGTGTCTATAAGAAAACAACTATTGACATAAACTATTAGACATGTGTTAAAAAATTATACAATAATAATGTATTAGTTTGAATTTAAAATAGTTTTATATTTCAAATGACATGTTGTAGTATTACCATAGAAGTACAACAAGAAATTTCAGGTGATAAATATATTTGACATGTAATTTTCTACATCGATACTCAATGTTATTGTATAATATACATGATGTAATAAATTACAATTGATCATATTTTTACCAACTAGTAATATACACCGTGATATATTTCTTAATAATCCGTGAAAATAAATCTGTATGCGTGGCTTTTATTTAAATGTCGGATTAATAATAAATTAAAAATGTCACAGTATCATAGCTAGTCCAATAACATAACTGTGCTATAGTAGTATAAATTAAATTTTTAAAAAATATATAAAACTCAAACTTAAAAAAAAAGAGATAGTATATTTTTTCTTGTTGCTTTAAGCGGTATTGAAAGTGAAAAGGGCACTGTTTACGCAGAATGAAATATAATATACTTGGTATAGCCAAGCAAATGTTATTTCTAGAAACCACTTTTTAGATCCGTTAAAAGAATTCTCTTCTAGTAGTTTCATAAACTACAAAAATAGTTCATAAATTGAACACGTATGGTTTTTAAATGGAATTATTTTCCTGGTTGTACTGCGAATAACGACCAAAATATTATAAACAATAAGATATCGTGATGATACTAATTAAGTTACTTTGAAATACTTAACTCCAGATGAATAATAATCTTTAAAGATATTTTAAAAATAATTCAGTTTAAAAAAACGGATGGGCCTCGCTTTGCTGTACAGTTGTGGGTAGAGTGCACCTCGTTTATAGGATAGGTCAGAAGTTCTCAAAGTGTAAGGCACGACCTTCCGGGGGTGGGGGGGCGTAAGACAATTTAAAAAATCAACATTGCATTGGTAGAAAAAAGAAAAAATTTTTTGAAATGTCCGTAATAATAATCGCGTTTTTTATTGTATACAATTCGGTATATTTATACATCCATCACATACGGGCAGCAACAATCAACACGAACCATTATCTATTTATTTTATCGCTTATTTAACATTTTATTTTAAAATAAATTTGTAATATTAATATTAATATCAACATTTGTTGTTTGTTTTTAACTTTTTTTTTTACTCTAAACATAACTATTAAAATTATTTTCATGAGGGGGACTCAGGTCTGGGGTTGACTAAAATTATCTACAAATAAGTCAAAATATGTCAAAATACTTTGAAAACTTAACCACCTATAGATAACGTCAATATAAAGATTTTATGAAAATTTCAAGTGTTTGCCTTATTTGGTTTTTCAGTTAGAGCAAATTTCAAAAACTGAAATCATTTGTCAGTCTAGAATATTATACATTATATTATATTTTACAAGTAATTTTATGTCAATATTTTCTGTTCAAACGCATATAAAAAAAATTGATTTTAATAATTTTTGAACGACAATAATAACTATTTCTGTGGAATCATCTATTAAATTTTCAAATATTTTGTACAATCCAAATTTTTTTATCATCGATTGTAAAAAAAAAAATGTAAAAAATTTTAATATTTTAAATGCCTATAAGTGGCTTAAAAATCAATATAATATTTTGAAAAAAATATGACATAAAGGAAATGCCAATTTTAAAAACTGGTAAAAATTTTAAGTTTCTGCGACTTATACTTTTTGAATTATAACCAATATTTAAAATCGTTTGATAATAAATCGCTATTTTATGCAATTTCGTAAAAATTTAAATTTTAAACGGTAATAAAATTTTTTCCTTTTGGTCCTGTAGAAATTTTTTTAATAATTATTGAAGAATAGCTTATGGATAACCTAGTGTTAAAATTTTGAACCTTAAGAATGAACAGAATAAATTTTATAAGTCTATAAGTCTATAAGTCAAAATATGTCAAAACACTTTGAAAACTTAACCATGTATAGAAAACACCAATATAAAGATTTGGTGAAAATTTCAAGTTGTTGCGGTTTTTCGTTTTTGTGTTAGAGCATTTAAAAAAAAATTTTTTTGTAAAAACGTGAATTTGCGTAAAATTTCCCGTTTTTTCGTAATTTTTTTATCGTTTTTTTCGATTTTTTCAAAAAGTATTAAAAAAGTTGGATCTTTGACATACCCAAGTACCAACTACATTCACTTTCCTTTCAGAAAAATTGCTGTTTGAGAAAATCGAAGCATTTTTACTGCCCCAAAACGTGATAACAGACAAAAAAAAAATAAAATATAATAGAACACAAATCATTGTAAAATCAATAGATTCCATCACTTCGTTCAGAATCTAATAGAATATGGTAACTATATCTTTATAATAGGTTTTCTCAGAAATATTGACAACTTTTGTATTTAATACGAAATGTTTCCAGATTGTCATACAGCATTACCTTTTTATTGTATGCAATTTTAAAATTTAAGTATTTAACCCTTGAAATTCAAAATCATGGTACATATAATGATTATTTTAGTGGTTTAGCTATGTATGATGGTTTGTTTGGTAATTAAATGTAATATTGAATTATAATCTAGAACGTTTCTAAGCATATACTGTATTTAAAATATTTTCAATTAACAATGCAGATCATTTTAGTCTGCTGATTATAGATCAGCGTTACGATGTGCGTTATTTCCTCTCAGATGTATATTTTAGATACCTTCAACCGGCATAAATGTAAAATTTCCAGAGCAAAGTAACCTGCAAAGGCCCAATGGTTACAGGTCAACTTATGGCGCGTAGGTCGCACATTCAAATCCGTACTGTTGCATAATTTTTCACTGAAAAGTTTACATCTATAACACTTCTTACGTCCACTGTGTGGAGCCATGTCGATGTCAGGATTTATATAAATATTAAAACTAATAATCATATTTTATAATAACACTATTAAAAATCTATTTAGAGTGGTAATTAAAAATTTATTTTCAATATTTTATAAATTATATTTTAAGACATGTGGTTCTATGAAAACAGTATTCTATACAAATACTTTATTTATTTAAAATTACAATTTTTGTAAAACATTTTTTTTATGTACCAATAGTTAAACTTATAAAAATCATATTATATTTTATTATTATAATTAGTTGAGAAATATTATGTTTGGAATTTTCTTAAATTATTATTTCTCTCAAGTATAAAAACTGTTTCAACTATGTAGGAATATATAAGTAAAAAAAATGAAAAAGTACATTATTTTTTAAACTCAACTACTACATACTAATATACTATTAGTAAAAAAAAATATTTCCGACAACATCGATTTTGAGATGTAAGTATATTACATTTTTACAATATTAACATAAAAAGAGCTTTCCTAAAGGTCAACAAATATACATTTATATATAGTAGTATAATAAAAATATCCATTGTTTAGACTATTTAGAGGACTAATATATTGTTAAATCTTGAAGCCTATAGCATTCATTGTTTTTTAGTTTGAGATTTGCTTCGCTAGATGATTATATAACATATAAATACTAGCCGAACTGAACAGTTATAATTGATATCAATAACTTATACTTGACATAAAAGTCTTATCGCTCTAATCTCAAACAAAAATATTAATATTTTTTCAATAACTAATAATAATAATCGGCAATAATAAACAATGGGCATCATTAATATTATGTACGTGTTCAATGTTACGCCACGCGCCATACCGCTTGGTCTGGCATTTCGCTGTATCCGTATACGAACATAAATCTTTATACGTTAAAATTCAATAGTGAACATCGGTTTTATTGCGTAGTTTTGGTTTACAAATGCTCTTCTACTCGGTTTAAAGAAAAATAACGAAATCATAAATCACTCAATATACGTACAGTGTCCGGAACGAAAAATACAATATCGAACGGCGGCATCCCACTATGCAATTTCACTAAACGCCACATAGAAGATGTTCACGAGCAAAACAAGGTCGTCATCGTATACGCAAAAAACAAAACGTGAAATCGGAATTTAGTTTTACAAGAACTCACCATTTACGAAAATTAACATAAGAGTGATTAAAATCGACAAGTTTTCACCGTGTCAGAGTTGTTTTTCGGTGACAACATTCGATCGTTACATCATAACACATGATGCGTGTACCAAACTACCAACGTAGGTACCAACAGTGGTAACCGCTGTAACCACATGTGATGTGCATATAAGACACGTGTATTATACTGTGGGTAGATGCAGAGGGGGCAATTCACCGGAATCTCAACGCTGATGTTGTTTTTGGTATCTCGCAAATGCAGATCCATAAGACTTTTTTACCGGCATAAATAGATAATACAAGGTGTACTATAAAATAATTTTTACCAAATATCTTTATTATTAAATGTTGAATAATTTACACAAATAGAAAACAAAATTATGTACATTTTTATTAGACACTGATGGTTAAATTTTCAACTCATTCATTATAATATTATTATTATTATTATTATTATTGTTATTGTTATAATTATTTCAATTCATCCCTTACTGAAGAATTAAATAACATTAATTGATCTATTTTGATCACTTTCTTTTCTTTTTTTAAGAGATTTTTGATTATTAGTTAAGCCTACGATTAATTATTAAATCTGGCATCAGTAAATAAATCACCTGCATCAGAGGTTCTTATACTGTATGTCATTGTCGATTTTTATTATATTTTTGGTGGGTTGCGTTAAATTTTAAAATTTATACATTTTTTTATAATATAAAGTACTAACATCTTTTTTGTAGAAATACGAGTATATTTTGATACAGTAGTTTCCGTGTTACTTTATTATACATGTATTACTTTTGTGTCTAAATTTAGTTTCATCATTATATTGAAAAAAGCTAAAAAACAAAAAAAAAAAAAAAAAATAGAAGGTCATTGATTATTGCGAGCCTACAACATTTACAGCAATTCCATAATGGATCGTATCATATGTTGTACGATTTGGGAACTGAGTCCTACGCGAATAACGTAACACGAAAAGAGTTCTGCCTGCGTACTGTTGAAGATAATATAGCATTATACCGTCTGCCGCTCGAATGATGGATATTATTATAGTAGGTTTCTACTACGAGCTATGCGCACTAATGCTCGTTTTCCATGGAAATGCTACAGATCCGTTTATGGAAACAAAACGAAATTAGCTATCCGGTGCACCAAAGACGTCGTCATTAGCAGTGCAGGATGTAATATAAGGAGAGATATAATAAATAGGTGTACGTGTATACACTATATATTTACGTGTATTATATTCGTGAGCAGTAAGCGCATTGTAACACCGTTGTCTGAACCAGAGTTAATTCCCGAACGTAAAACGGCTAGCTGCACGAAGGTACGCGAACGGTGTTTATCCGAATGGGAAATTTACATTTATCTTCATCTTCTCCATCCTACCCCCCTAACCCCCCCCCACTATTAATACCACCTCGTCATTCTGCGGCATAACATAAAAGTCCGCTAATTCTGACGTATCACAACAGTCGATTCCTATTAAAATAGACCCACGCTGAGTTTTTGGATTAGTCGTCTACGGGCCCGGCTGACCCTCTGCGTGGTCCGGTAGGATTCATCTTCGATGGAGTGGGAATAAAGAAAATTGATCAGGGCAAGAATACAAAAGTATTAGCGTTCAAGACAACATTAATTGTATCTCACTCCCGCTATTCCGGTGGGAAACCCCCAATTACATGTGGTTAGTTTATGTAGAAAAAAAAATTGTTTCGAACATCTTGGGACATAATGACAGAGGTGTGTTAAGAGTGGCCCAAGGAGCCTGTGATCCCCTCTCCACCGTTTTTATACCAATTCATAATAATAAAAATTCCAATTTTATATTTATGTATAGTATACATTTATCATTATTCATTTTTTTTTATTATTATTATCTTTATTCATTACCATTAAGTACGATTATATTATATAAATTATAATCTTAGTTCGTGTTTATTTCACTTCGAATAATAGCCAATGTAAAAATACTAATTATCAATATAATTAATAATAAGATAATAATAAGATTAGATAAATGTGGTAAATATAATTTTATAAATACGTATAATTTTAATTAATTGTTTGTGCCTTCCCCCCCCATTATACATTTCTAAATACACCTCTGAATGATGACATATACCTAGTATGTAACGTACGACGACACTCAGCTGCTCACGATTTAGTATATTAATATTCAACTGCTACAGTATTAATATTTTATACTACAAGTTGTATAAAATATTATTAAAGTTGTTGTTACGTATTAACCGCGGTAAATTAACCAAATATGGATGTTATCCACTAGACGACTTAAGTAGAAAAAAAAAAGAAGAGAAGACCATCACTTATTGAATAATATTACAAATGTCTAATATACTCTAACATATGGATGGACATCTGTAACCTGTCGTACTATAATCGTATATTATAGTAGAGTTGCATCTACGATGGTGAATGCGTAAAAATTAACGTTACACTGTAAACTTAAAAGGTTTTTCGCCCCTTTTGAACAACACACAAAACTATTAACGAATATTGTTATTTCGATAGGTTGAAATAATATTATTATCACTTGAACACTTGACACACTACTAATGAGTATATTATTGAAGATTAATACCCGCGTGGTTCTGCAATTAATTGTACGGTTATTTATTGTTCTGCACAAAAGTAATTTACAATTTGCGCTCACAAAGTGTACTTTTAACAAAAGTACTACTGTATTTTGAGTAAATTATTTTCGAACAGTCTCGCTAAAATATCTTCGGTGCTATTTTGAAATTATATTCGACAGACCAACAACAAAAATGCAATTTTTGACCTATAATAATGCTTGAAAATCGAATACATGCTTTTCGAATGCTGCGAATAATTGGAAATCATCGTAGAATGAGTTTTCGTGTAAACATGACATGTGAACATACGTAGTACATATACAATATTAATAATATCGTTGTAATTATATATTATTTTTGACCAACGATTCAAAAAATATATTTACACATTAATATAAATAATGTTCAAACTGACACAGCAATATTAGCAATATTTCACAAATATAATATATAGTATGTGTACTATTTATGTGTACATTGTACACAATAATCAACGGCATTTTGATAAAAACGTTGAGCGTTCGTTTACATAAAAAATAATGTATAAACGTATTAATTTTTCTTGTAACCCTTATGTAAAGCGTTTAAACTATTTGCATGTATTTCATTTGCATTTCGAACCAATTTTTATTTTTGTTTTTACTTAATCGCGCTTCCATAATTCTTGGGATCTTTTAAAATAAATTTTTTTGATACGTGAAAAAGCACTTTAATAACTTGCAAATATGCTTTAGATATACTTTAAAATCTCATTCTAAAAATTCAATTGAACACAATATAATGGTTAATACTCATATGTAAGAAATTTTTGTTAACACACTTACTTGTTTGAAACAAAGCGTTTTATTAATGTTATAATTAAATTTTATTTACAGACATTAATGTATAATTGTTCATTTTAAAAAATAAAATCTATGATAATTGAATAAAATTGATAGTAAAAAATTAAAATAAATATAAATAAAATTGAAATTATTATATTAATAGTTGATATTAAAAATTCTATCTTTTTAAGTACAATGAGAAACATAAGAGATTTTCTGTGGAATTAAAGGAATTAAAGAATTTAACTTGCCTGTAACATATATATGATGAAATTCGTAAACTATAACGAGTCAGAAGTCGCTTAGTAGTGAGTAGTAACTCAGTACTAAGTAAGTACTGAACTATTTGAACTATTTGTTCTAAACAAAGTAAGTTGTAATAATAGTTATTCACTTGTATAAATTGTTAAGTGATATTATTATTTCATTAAATAAATTTGGACTAGAAAAATATAATTACTTTAAAATAATGCAAAAATTAATGGTGTTATTTTAACTAGATTATGTCGGGTTAAAAAAAAAAACTAAAATAATATGTTAGGTACAAAAAAACGTATTAACATAAATTATTTTAGATTTTTTTGAATTTTTTTTTATATATTCATCGTGTATAATATATATAATATTAATTATATATGTAATAGTGTATACTGTATAAAATAATTGGGTAAGATTTCCTAGTTGAAAAAAATATTAATAAAAGTCAGTTAGTAAAGTGATAAAATAAATTATTGAATCAAAAAATATTCTTTACATATTATTGAAATAAAATCAGTGGATTTATGAATAAACACCTACTTCATCTTAATATTGAATCACTAACTGAATCTACTTAAAAAATTAAAAAAATTTAAATTATTTATGCTTTTTTTCATTTATTTTTTACCCTTAACCTAAAATATATAAAATACATGTAAATATAAATATTTTTACTTAGTGAGTAAATAGTGAATAATTGAAACGGAAAAAGAATTTTGTCTCACAGTCTGTATTTTTAGTAATGATCTAAAAATGTCTACTTACTATCTTTATCAAGAGATTTTGAGATTTTTTGAATACCAAATAATAAATTTATATATTACCTATATCATAAGAGGATATAAAAAACCAATTGAATTATCAAAATATTTCTTTTAAAATACACTGCTTGTTATCATTTAAATTTAAGCTTAACTTTTATTTATTAGATTAAAAATGTAATCAAAAATAAATTAAATTAGTATTATTTAATAAATAAAACTTAAACAGTTTAACAATTATAGATAAATGTTGAGATACAATGTTAAATTGTAATCATTTTGTAGTGTTTCGTTTACAGATATAAATATAATTTATTTAAGGTATTTCAAATTCAAAGAATTTCGTTAAAATATGAATAATGCACCTAATGGTTAAATATTTTATCAATTAGATTCACATCTGTTTTTCTTGATTGGTATACAGGGTGTTTATATTTATTGCATTAAAACCAGATAAAATATTCTTTAACAGTATATAATTCCAGTCAATACATTTTGATACATTATTGTTTTTTTTTTTTTTTTTTTGTTTTGAGCTGAATGCCTGAATTATTATAATTTTTAAATAATATGCAAACTTTAATAAACTACCTATGTATTGAACTTACTTTATGTTTTTACATAAATTTGTTTCATCGTTAAAATTTGGTCGTAATAAATAAGCTAATCGATTACCAATGTGAAGGAATGTTGAAATCAGTACGTTTATTTAGTCTAGTAAAAATGCTTTGTAAGTTATGTTGGTAAAATATAAAACAAATAAATGTAACAGCGTCCCAGTAATAACTAGTTGACCTAATTTCAGTAATTTCGATTAATGGGGGTTAGCCAATGGACGCGCACTGGCATACCGTTTTTCTCCGGTTCACTAACACCGTCCTGTTGATAAATTGGATGCTGCTGACTTATATAGGCAAATTGAACGGCCAATTAAAACCATGACCATACGACTGAACTATATCTTTATTGCTTAAGGACAATAATTTGTATATAAGTCTAATAAACAAATATTTCCATGTCGGAAAAATTAAATTAAATATATATTTTGTACATATCATCAAGTATAGTATAAAATCTCATTTAACGATTTAACTATGATGGTTCTATAATGTGTACAGTTTTACCAACTGAAACTATAATAATATAGTTTTAGTTTTTATTCTCTAATGGTCCCACGTGATTTTATTGTGTGACAATTATTTATTCCCTAGCGTTATCAATAGAATAAACAAATACAGTTTTTCAGTAAATAAATTCATTTTTGTTTCTTCACCAGTCCGTGAATTTTTTCACCGTTAATAAATGATCCCCCCCACCCTCTTCAAAATTATATCATCATAAATCGCTTCTAGGAATAATCTATTTATTTGAAAACCGTAATAATGTTATTAACTAGCAATTCATCTCTAACGATAATAATACGCATTAGAAAATGTCAACTACAAACAATATTTAACCATTATCAATTAAATGCGATTGCCATAATGTTAAATTAATTCAGAAAAAAAAAACAACAGGGTTATTTGAATTAATTTTAATTCTCAATGATTATTAATCAATCATATACACCCATGGCCAGTATCATTGTTTTGCTTTTGGAAACCAAACACTTTTCACAGGATGGCAATTCTGTTTGTGACCCAGTGTTTTTTTTTTTTAGATATTTTAAAAAAATTTGTCGGATGTAATTTTTAAAACATTTTTTTTCACGAAAAGTAATGATTTTTGAACATAGTGATACCAGACTCTAAAGGCGTATGAATAATTGTGGTGTAATATTATCAAAAAAAAACCTATTAGAAATTAAATAAAAAGGGTAAATCAATACAACTCCACTCCTCGGTATTAAAGAATCAAAGCTCATTGACAAGTTTATACGTTCAAAATTCAATGAAGTTCATGAGCAATAAAGCTTTTCTATTGGAATATTTTTGGTTTCAAACTTTGCTTTGCCAATCACTATATCCCTAGAATAATAAGGCATTTTGCTTGAAACTTAATAACTTATTACGTTGCTTACGATTTAATAATGATGAAAAGTAAACTGTAGAATTCCAAAAAAAGGAATTTTGAAATAATCTTATCATTTTTAAAAAGATATTGCTTTGCTTCAATATCAACATCCTATAAACGAAGATTTTTCAAATTAATCGTTTCCAAATTTACGTTTATTTTCCCGTAAATTGACGGGTTTTAGATGCGAGAACGAGTGTCGAGTTAGTCATCAATAGTATATAGTGGATGAATAGAGTACGCACTCGGTGTTTGATCGTGTGGTGGAATAGTGAAAGAAGACGTTAATTTAATCTCAAGTTTTTCCCTACAGCTATCCACAACTCATTTGCAGCCAACTATCAGATGTTTTCCTATACCTAGTGCTTTTGAAAAAATTGTCTGTTCAAAAACTAGTGTGATCGTTATTAGTTGCTCGTCAACCGAATATGTCTCTCCATCCTTACTTCTTTCCTTCCACTCTCAATCATATAACCGCAGTCCCTTCCAATCCTGTTTGAGTGATTGAAGATAATAGATATTTATTTATTGAACTCTTGGCTTTTCATCGTTCGTTTTTCAACAAGCTTTCTTTCTTTTTTTCGGCCTCATATACCATAAAATAACTATCCTCAAACATAGAAATTCATAAACGATTGTACTAAATTTTCGTTTTTTAAAATGTTTACATACTATGCTCCCTCTTACAATTACTTTATTTATAAATATAGAAATGGATGCATTTTTTTGGACTGTTTTTTTTAAAAAAATTATTCTAATAATAATAATAATTTTCTTAGAAGCATTATACAAATCAAAATATTAATATTTGATTACTTTATATGCAAAAATATAACAACTGTATGAATCTAAATTACTCCTGGAAATGCTCAGAACCTCATGGGCTTCATTCAATTGAACCACATATGAAAATATACTGTTTTTTTATGAGAGTCTATATTCTAGATAACTAAAAATCGATAAATTACTAACATCTATTCAATATATTTTCATTCAAAACTAGTAAATAATAATATGAAATTAATTTGTATAAACGTATTTATGACATAGATACCTACAATTAAAATAAAACTCATGTATTGCGATTTGAAATATCATAGGTACCATTAATAATTATGAATAGTATATAATTTAAACTTTAAATAAAAGAAGTAATACATTGGGGTTTCTAATTTCTAGGTAAAAATGTCTAGATGCATAGTAATAATTCAATACGTGAAACCAGAACTAATTTTCAGACAGCTATACTTCAATAAAACCGACCTTTAAGAACTTTATTTTAATGGAAATTATATTTATAAGTAATAATGTTTTATAAGTAGCTTTAACAAATTTAATTTTGAAATTTTAATAGGAAATTGTCAAGCAATTAGAAATTATCATGCCTGCAATCACATTATACTTAAGAAAATCAATATTAACGTAAAATATTTATAATATAATGAACAGTGATATACAATTATAAATGATTATTTTTAATTTTTTTACTCTACTTGATATATATATATTTTTTTTTACAATACCTACAAAAAATATTATATTATACTACATTCCATACTAAATTACATTATGCAAATATTTAAGATTGAACATTATTACTATGACCAAATCAATATATATATATATATATATATATATATATATTTCCTGGCAAAATATTCGTTTGATTATGGCTTGACTGATTAATAAAATCCAGTTGATAAAATATAGACTATAGACATAGGTGACATAAATCCTTTGTATCTCAATTTCAGTGACTTACTGCTAAGATAAAAATAAATTGAATTTGAAAATCTCTACCATAATAACTGTCATCAATTTCGTGATTCCATTATATGTTTATTGTAATTGAGACACTGTAATATAAGTATTTATCTTTGGTTAACCAATTTTATTAAATAATATTTCATTAATATTTTTATTCGATTTATATGTATATCTAATTCTCATTTTACAAAACGCTAAAACTTGAAGCTGAGTTGATAAAAGTTGTTGTAAAACCAGCATAATACGATAATAAAAATATATTGACAGTTAAATTTATGTTGAAAATATTTGCAGTTGTAATTGCTTATTACTATACAATATCCTTAATCTATTATTAATGTAGATTATTTTCGAAATAATTATTGCACTCATATTATAATTTCAATTACTTTCTAGTTACATCTTTCATACTCCAATTGTAGAAATAATTGTTATAAATTTATAACATATGCAAGTTATTAAAGTACTGTATAAAATATTATTTCAATTTTTCCAATTAAGGGCAAAGTTTTTGTAGCTCTTACTCTTACCGCTAACTATCTATACTTGCTAGTTGCTACCAAATTAATATTCTGATGTATATTCATCATTAATTATATTATAATCTATTTTCCTCCTTAATTTTACATCTAGATGCACGTATTTCAGGTAACTTCTTATGTTTAAATACTAATTAATACTTATAACAACAACAAGGAGTTGGTACATTTCTATAAAATATTCTAAAAAAACCATTAGCTGATCTCCAAGAATCAACTTATAAAATAATAAATTATAATGTTCTACATTGTAGATGATTCATGAACTTGTAAATAACATAAAATCACTCTAAAACTTGTACATGTTTAATGTTATACATACATAATATGTTTTTTTCAAAATATGTGAAATATGATTTTAACTCATAATTCATATTATAAATACATTATCATATTTTATCATTTTTAAAATGGTATGTTATATTTAATGATGTTTTAACTTATTAAATATGGTTATTTAAGCTTTATTATTTTAAGATATTCCGTATACCATTTTTAAATCAACATTTTAATGTTAAATACATTACACCTTTTTGGAAATTGATTAATATAGAAAATTAAGTTTCATAATTTACATTTCTCACGTATACGACGTGAATAAACTAAAAAACATTTACAGAATTACAGCAAAATTAATATTCCTTATACACCAGTCTTAAAAACAAATTTAGTTTTTTAAACGAGAATGGGTCAATAATTTTATTAAAATACTCAAAAAATAATAATTAAGTAAAAATCCATTAATAATTAACTTAAAGGCACCGAAATTATTTAAAAGAATATTTGCCGAGTTATGTTTGGAAAATTAAATGTGTTCACAGTCAATGTATAACATAACTTTATTAAAATGGCTTACAATATCCATTTTTAATACAAAATTTTATACAATTTTTCTGACTTAAAAACATAAAGTTATTCATCTTACGAAAATTATTTCATTAATCGCTATCCAAGTGAAATATATATTCCTAATTCCGTTTCATTAACTTTGTTCATAAACTTATGTTACGTATACGCGTTGTACTAATGTGGTAAAAAAAAAAAAAAAATAATAATAATAATAATAATATTATAATAATGCTTACTAATTAACTTACATTTGACGTAGTTTTCAGTAGAGCTCACGTGTGTAGATCACGTATGATCATCAGATCATCACTGTGGGTATTGAACAATTCATAATATGTTTTATATATTGTATTATTTTCCTATAATATATCAGTTAAAAATGTAAATAATAATACATATATTTGTACAATATCCGTTTTTTGTTTTACAGAAATAGACACGTTCTTTTGTTTTATTAATTAAAAGTTATTTATTTGTTTATTTTAATGTCAAAATACTATAAATTCCACTCATAAAAATTAATGATCCGGGATTTTAAAAATCGCTTTATGTCATCCCCCATTCGTAGAATATTATATGTTTTTAATACCGTACACTGCCTAACCTGTGCAATATGTATATAATAACCCGCTGCCCTGTGTGCATTAATGAAATTCCTTACAAAGTCAATATTTTCCATGGCATTGATTTGACACTTTTAATGTGATTTAAGGGAATCCGTAATTCGTTCGATCTAAAATCGCATACATATAAGCCGACGGTATTTTATTATATAGTTGTCTGCTTTCAGTTATACACTGCAATTTCATTATAATAATATGTGTTTAGTCGTCGATGAAATCAAAATAGATCTTATTTACTTGTATTTCTATTATGAACATAATATTATATTATAATACAATAAATGATTTTCTCCGAAATATAAAAATAACATTAATAATTTTTTTTTTTTTAGAAAGTGCTGAATGATTAACAGTGGGTGCAAATTTTATTTTAATTGAACAGTTCTGTCAATGCATCAAATTAATGGCCACAGGTTAGTCGACTATTTCTGAACTTATTTTTTCTTTAATTCCATACATTATTATATCATAGTACATAAATGTTAATCTCACACTTATAAACCTAAAGCCGTACGTTATTCTTTCTATGTATATTAAGTATTTTGAAAGGTGATTCATGAAAACGTTTAGCCTACACTAGGATGACCATAAAAATAAAATAAAAATACGAGAAATTTCAAAAATCAAAATAATCTGATTAATAATTTTTTTAATACATAGTAGATACATTAAAACAATTTTATTTTTATATTAATGATGAACTAGTTAAGAATTATTATTATACATGTATTACATAAGTTGCCTAACTAAATATAATATAAATTATAATATATATATATATATATAAAACAAATTTAAATTCAATGTGTACCGTATCATGTTTTTGATATATAAATTTTATTAAAATATCTTTTAATAAAATATTATAAAAATCATTGCAAGAATAGTTTGAAAAATGTTTTTTCACTATGTAATTTATTTTATTGTTTCAACCAAAAAACGATTTTTTCTTCCGTCCATAAGACATTAATGGTAGAAAAAAATCCTTTCTACTGCAGCATTTGTACCCGGCATTGCTAAAGCATATTCTATAATTGCTGATATATTAGTTATGTCAATGTTATAAGCTTTTGTGTACTCAAATATTTCACACCACTTAACTTCCAATTTAGCTAAACTTTTTTGTCATTCATTTATTCGTGATTGACAAACTTGTTCAATAAAATTGAATTCATCAAACAAATTATCTTCATCCAGTTTTAAGTTTGAATTATTTTGTTTTTTTTTTTTGTGGATAACGAACTGGCCACGACCAGTTTGATTGTTCTTTATTTTAATTACCTGATTGCGACGGAATTTCCGTGTGGCCATTACAAAGATTAATACAGCAACGGCATTGAACGTGTTAATCTAATGATATCAAAATATACGAAAATATAACACTATTATGGTATTATGACATAATATATGTTTTATATCACCGAAATAATAGATTTTAATATTCTATATTGAATAATGTTGTACAAAAATATCGTAAACAATACGATTATAAAGTAAAATAAATTTCAAAAATTATAAATTAACGGTATGGGGAAAAAAATGGGATTAATACTAGACGGACTTCGAAAAACGGAACAGAATGCGTCCCATATAAGTTTTGTCGGTACAACAGAACAATCCCGTATAATACGGGACGTATGGTCACCCTAGTCTACACTACGTTTTAACAGTGTTTACTACTATATGTAGACCTCGTAAACGCTTTATAAAAGAAAAGACGATTTGAATTCTTTCAAAATCACAGAAAAATGACGCATACCTAGGTCATATTGAAATTGATGTGAGGGTAGTCAAAAGGCTATTTACGCTACTAGTGAATTTCATAGAGTTGTAGCATGTACCAATGAATAGTTTACGAACAAACAAATATTTACCTATTCCGTTGATAAATGTTCAATGGCTGTTTTGAGCGAATAAATTTGAAAAAAAAAACACTAAAGATTTGCATTTTATTTCCGATTTCTAAGACTACTGAGTTCGTATAACGGTTGGACCAATAGAAAATCATATATATGTATGGTATGTGTTATATAATATATATAACACACATCTGATAGTGCGAAAGACAATTAGTTATAGCTTTCAAACTTCCTGAACGTGTGGCGAAAGTAACTTGTACACCAGTGCATAGTCAAATTCGGGGAAAGATATTAATGTCTAAATAACAGTAGGAAACTTGGAAAGTCTAAAACACTTTGAGATTGAATCAATTTTAGATGACAGGTGTTTGTTTCAGTTTTAATGAACATTGTTGAAATGTGTCAAATGTATACATGCTTATAGTTAAGGAGGATATAAATTCAAAGAAACCACTTATCTTTTACTTATTGTGCAACCATTTCTGTTCATATAAGGAGTCTTGAGAAACATAGTTCATTTAATCTATTCAACTTAAATACAATAAATAGACTTACTTATATGTTTCATTTCAAAGTTGAGGAAAAAAGAGGAAACTCCGTTTTTATTTATTGTTAGCATGTAAATACACAATATATAACGTAAAGAATATAATCAGTAACCATACAAAGGGTATTGTTAAAGATTTAAAAAAAAACTAACTATGTAAAATACTTTTATATATTATGTATTATACACTATTTATTCTGTTCATAAGTTAAGAATTCTCAACTAAAAATCTTAAAACAAGTTTTTGAAATGCACGGCATTACGTGGTTTACAACACTGTCCTGCTCTATAAGTATATTAATGAAATCAAATCTGATGCATCTGTGATAATATTAGAACATAAAAGAAATGATAAATCTACAAAAACAATTGTACATGAGTAAATTAATTGATGGTTTTAGCACTTTATTGTATTTAAATTTAAACCAATCAATTTTCTGCCCAAAACTATGATGAAATTGCAAACATTTTCTAAAATATACAAACTGTATAATTAATTTTATCATAGTGTGAAACGATTTACTAAATCTTAGTTGTCCCCATACAATCTGTCAGCAAGTTTGTTTTTTATGAACACTTCAACTTACATTAGTTGAATTAATTGTTTTGTATAGATAATAATTTAATTCATGTCAACAATATGACCAGCTTAAGTTTCACTTTGTTGAAATGCAATGAATTACACTATAGAACTATATTTCATAAGTAAATATAATTACAATTATTTCTAGCAACTGAAAAATTTGAAACGTTGAAGTGTTATTAACAAAAGCGTAATGAAAATTGTATCCCATATTATAATAGTTAAATCTTTAAACGTGTGTTTATCCAAAAATTTAAAAGATGAATTAATAATATTGTTTTAAGTCCAACAACCGAACAAAATGTATTTATTTAGACATAAATACATAATAATTTTCTTCTTTCACTCAAATAAATTATTTTTCATCATTTTTGTTAAAGTTGTATGGCAGCAAATTATTTGTTTACCATAGGACGTCCGAGATTTAATGAGCTTTGTGGTTCCTTAGCAAGTTATTTAAAATTTGATTATCATCCCAAAAAAACCCTTATAATATTTAATAACACTTTGAAATTTTGAATAACAATAACACAGTTCATGTGCGTTTTATAAAATTAAATTATTTTCATTTTTGATCATTATTCGCAATGTACATTAACTTATTATGTATACATAAATAAAATAAAATTGATTTAGTTTATATAACTCTCAATATACTTAAAAGGGCTATTTTTTATACCTTGAAGTTTATGACGAATAATACATTTTATAAATTAGGTTCGCTTAAAAATGTATAAAATTTAGTGAAGTTGTTATTGCTTTATTGCGTTTTGTACAAAATTAATTAAATAACGCAAAAAAATAAATGATTACATTTTTTCCCAAATAATAAAAAAAAAAATAATGCTGTGCTCAAAACACCTATTATGAACAAAATTGAAATTCATTAAAAATATCATTGTTGTAAATATGTATATATATATAATATTTTTTTCATATTATTTTGTTGCATGGACAATATTCATGAACTAGATTAATTTCCTAATTTCGATACAGAAATATTATATTTAGATTTGTATAGATAATTGCATTCATCAGAAACTATCATAAATAATATTTGGTAATATTTTATTTTAGCTAGACATACATATTATATAATAATTAATTGATCATTTCTGGATAATATTAATGCACCGTTAAGATAATAACATATTAACAAACAAATATTTCATATCTGTGATAATGTACCATTATATTTATATAAACCACTTTGAGTTTCATCGTTTCAACAGGAAATTTAATTTTTGTTGTTGATATTAATTTTCACCAAGCATTATACAACTTATGACTGTGATTCATTTAATTTCAAATACAGTTTTCGACATTTAAAATGTTTTACTTTTTTTTAGTTTTTTTCATACACACATCAATATTCAAATTGCTATCAATCAAACAGAGAGAAAATTGTATTTTGGTTGTATAAAGTGTAAAACTTCGTTCATAAATATTTTAAGTCGAACTTTTATTTTAAGAACACGCTATACTCGTACTAATTTAACAAAATATTTTTATGAGAGCCTAAATACACAAGAGAAGAATAATATTTTAATATCAAAAAGATACTGTTTTACAGTTTTTACATTTATTACTTAGTTCAAGAAAAAAAACCACAGAATTATTTATTTTGTTGTTTACTGTGTTTATTATTTCAAAAATAAGCCAAGTACTAAATTATGGGCACAGTTTTTTACAGTTCAATAAAAAGAGAAATAAGAAAAAAACCAAATTATGAATTATTTTAATATATAATATTATTATTGATAAAAGTCAGTGTTAATAATCTTAAAAACAAACTTTATTTATACAAATTCATATAGCGTATAGTACTATTCCTTTTGGAATCGTCCAAATATCTATCTTTCTAACGTCTATTTTATAAAATAGGTTGTCCATGAACAAATACAGAAAAAATCGTAGTTCGATAGGTTATACGAGTTCAAGATATTTCAGTTTCACTATCGGATATATCATATAATATCATTCAACCACAAGTGTCACAATAATAACAAGGATTGGTTCAAAAGTATATGGAATGCAAACAACCTAGTTCTATTTTATACAGCCGTTTACCTCGAAAAAAAACGTCATCTTATCCCTATGAACCTTAATCAATGTTCTAAGAGAGAGACCGCAAGAATAAGTGCGAGAAGGGAAAAAATAACACGAAGAAATGAAAAGGAAAAGTATAAAAATATATATGTAAGGTAGTGTTATAAACATTTATGTTCACCCATTTTTCATGTTTAAACTAAGCATTTTTTCAAATTCTGATTTATAGAAATGTAATGATACATAAATGTGTTGCAAGTCTATAGGAGTATAATCTAGCAGAATTGATACTGCATTTGGTTTTTGAATTACAATACCATTTATTTCACGCAAATAGTTATTTAGTAAATTTTTCTAAAATTGTTTGTATTACCCAGACAATATTTGGGCAAGTTCTTTCGGAGTTATTCAAATTTATCTATGAAAATTTTTACACAATTTCTTTGATCTGTACAGTGAAATATTATAAATTTATGATAACATATAGATATAATGTAATTTTTAATTTGTTTAAATTCCCAACTCAAAACAAGATAATGAGGATCTAACGTTAAATCAGTTAGAATCTAACTTATTTAAATCTAACTAAATCAGATTCTAATGTACTCTTGCATATCATGGTACCGTCGGACCTTTATGATATGAAAAGCAAACATAATCAATACACCTTATAATTATATTACACTTTTCAGAAGCAACTTTATTAATTATGAAAAAGTACTAGACACTAGTCTAAATATTGACTGTGGTACATTAGAAATTCCAAAAAATAATTAGAATAATCATTTGCGAAAAAATTAAGGTGATTTCGTCTGAAAATGATAAATTGATATGGTCACAAGATACACTTTAATATAGGTACAATCTATGTGTTGGAAAATATTACCTTATAAGTTGTATAGTATATGCTTTACGTTTTCCATAAATCGGAATATGGAAAGTACATAATTTAAGCATAAAAAGGGATGGGCATACTTAAAAAACCATCCGTATAATATATTGTATATTTTTATACTCAAAAGGGATAAGAGGAAAATAGAAGCGAAAAGTGCCTGGCACGTTGCAGAGTAATTTCGAAAATGGATAATCCGAACTAACGGCGACGCTCTTTAACCGCAAATTTTACATAGGTACGCATATCCTGCCGAGTCATCAATTTCTTCCGCGACTATTTACTACTGTAGTTTTTAACACCCACGAAGCCACACGGCCCAGGTGGCCAGCTTCCTACCGAACTAATATAGTGATGTGACAAGCCACTGACGCTATACACACACAGATATACATTACATATATAATTATACGTATGTTTTATTCCACATTGTCACAACCAAGGTTTCGGCGAGAGGTTCATTCATGTATTGTAAAATACTTAACCTAACCTGTCCTAAGTATAATGTTACGCACACTCGGAGGAAACGAAGTTGAGAGCGGGAGCAAAACAGAAACCGTGTCGCCATGATGTTGGTAGAGTGGGGGAGGAGAAAAATATTAATTAGAGCGACAAATTGCAAAAGCACGAGTAGTCCAAAAAATCGTTACGGTCGGTGGGGGGTAACGAAGTGTTTGATAATCGTAAATAATATTGTTTCGTTGCGTTTTTTATTTTCTGGTCCAGGATTCCGTGTTCACCCCGACGATCATCCTCCTCCTTCCCACGGGTAGTGCCAATCGATGAGAAGAGGTAGCGACCATTAAACACGTCCACCTTATCTGCAGACCCATTTAGCAAAATTACACTACTCTTAGAGGGGGGGGGACAAAAGGAAACAAACTACGTACAGGGCTTTTGTCCTGTTTTATTTTTATTTTTTTCTTTCCAGTGCAACGTACCAGAGGTAGGATACCGAGTGCACGATGCGCTCATCGTAGGGGTCCTTAAAATAGATAAAAGACAATTTACTACTAGCAATGCCGTAACCCATAAATCAGATGATTTTATATAGGAGTAAATAGGGGAGTAAAAGAATAGGTAAACATAAAGTAAGAAAACACAACTAAACTGGATGGATCTTAATTAGATTTGTTTACAGAAAAACCGGATTCTATCAAATGGCAGACAGAAATCTGATTGGTGCATATAGTGAACGATTTTTAAATGCGTTCTGTGATGCGTTTTAGTGGCATATCAATAACTATACGGATAAACTGATATTTTAACAAATGTAATTTGAACGAAAATTGCAGTTTATACTATTCATACGCATCATTGTACTATTTATGACTAACACATAATAATTATAATATTGCCCGTTGACCCAGTATACGTAATAATAACTGAGTGGTGTACAAAGTTTACACAAATTTAATGTACATTCATGTTTTATATCATACAGGCAGTATAAATAAAGTATAACTTTCAACATTTAGTTCACAGATGAATATATACTATTTATGTAATATGTAACTATTATTAATCATGACATTAATTAGTAGAAGTATTTGAAATAGTTATATAGTGTGATATTCTAATAAAGTAGAAATGTATACGTATTATACGAATAATAACAACTATAATCAAACCCATTTTAATAATAATATAACGAAAACATTCTTATACACAAACTACACAGTTTGACTATCTTATTCGTTATTTGTATAATATTATACCAACATGTTTTTAAAAAATTATATAGGTTTTAGTTTATTTGTATTTTTTTTTTCTAATATACATTTTATAATAATAAATGAGTAATAAAAAGTTTTTTTTTCTGATTTCTGGTTAATATTTGTTTTTATTTTTGAGAAAATGGTTGAAGAATATATATATATATATATATATACATTAATAGTTTAGACTTTACCCGGAATTGCTGTTCAAGCTTTCAAATGCATTATTTGTAACGCCACAAAATACATTTTATCATTACTTTTAACTTATTTTTAATAAATTCAACTACAGTTATTTCAATTCCGTGAATACCGAATTGGTATTTAATACACCAAAAATGTTAGCATTTACTTTAACGGCAAAATTATATTTTGTATAGTATCAAAAAGTTGTTAGAACCACTGTGTTCTCAGTAAATAATGACACATATTAATCGACATAAGAAAAATATTCTCGAACTCAACACGGAGTAAACGTAATGTGCTTTCGGGAATATTTGATTTATACAAACAAATATAAATAGTCAATAGATAAAACTGAATATATTTTACTGTCAGCATAGAAAGTGACATGAAGTAAATGCGATCCTGTTAAATACATTGTCGTAGGTAGACATTATATCATAAAAATACAAGCAAATTCTACAAATAATTTAGATGCTTGAAAATGAACTTGGCAAAATTATCGCTTCTATGTCCACAATGTGTGACGGTCGTAAACTCGAGTCCCTGAAAGAGCAATTACGTTGGATGTAATAATAATAAAATCTAAGAGTTAAAAAAAGGTTACAAGTTTAAAGTAAATTTAACACGGTTTAGATCGTAAAAATAAAATTTTGTGTGCTGGCGTCTAAGCTATAGAGCATAATAAAACCACGAAAAAATAATACTGTGTTAAATTAAACAAAGCAGATGAATATCGATATAAAATTAATTATAACAATAATATACGGTTGACAGTTTTATCTTTTTTATTTATTTTATTTTTTTTATTAAGAACAAACAAGAATATATACAATCTGTATTAATTTATGCAATAAATTATATAGATAATTAATTACAGAACTGGGTGGCTTTATTGAATAGGGTGTCCAAACTACATTACTATTCACAATTCTAGACTCTTTTATTTTTTTTTTTAGTTTATTTTTTTTATACACATATATTTCAATTTAAGGAGGTCACATTTTTATTTTTCAATTATCAACGTTATTGTTGAGGTTTTAGATTTCAAACTGTATGTATCATACATTTTATAAAGGACATAAAAGCGACAGTTGTAATATTATTATTCTTATAGATAAAAATTTGAGACATATATTTCATGAATAATAAAAAGAAGTGCCAACTTAATTGTAATTCTGAATAATCGTATAAAAATTACGTTTTATACATAAATATGCCTGTAAAAAATTTTAATTATTCAAATTTTTTGATTGGATATATACGTTGTGTAGTGTTGTGTATCTTAGAGAGAGGGTCTTAACAACTTTTATAAATTATATAAATAATTAAAATGCAACTACAACACGATACACATGCTTCACTATGCGACACAATCGTATTGAGCATGATGGTACATATTTGATTGTCGCACTACGTAGGTACTTATACGGTGACGTTCTTAATAAACATAACCTCAGAACATTATAAATAAATTTTTAAATCTAATGGATTTCTTATGCAGGGGAAAAAACCTGGATGAACGTTATAAATCGTTTCGACGTATATACGCTTTAATAAATGTATCACTTTTGTAAAATTACTTCTATTATAAATTACATACATATGTGAATGTTATAACAATGCTGCGTACATATACTAACCTCTATTTCGTGATTTATATTTTATTATATTATTGTGCACTAATCCACTTATCTAATGCAGTTCCTCTGCCGTAATCCTTTAGTGGCTTTACTACTGCACACTTGCACGGCAACTATTCATACGAATATTTTATTGTTATGTGACACGTTGCATGCGTGATACCAATATTTTTCGAAATTAATATTAATTTTCGATTCACAGACGACATAAGTTAAATTTATCTCTGCACTGTTTTCACGCTATGCCCTCTGTGTGGGTGCTTCGCATGTATCCAGTTGTATTGAACATCATCACAACTGAACGATCTCCCTACGGTTAATTTGTACATATTATGCAATAATAAAACATCAAGTACGTTTTCCAGTAGTCGTGAAAATAGTATCGACAGCTTATTAACTAGCCGTGATACAAAATATAATTGTCATATCGGTCTACGACTCGTCTTGATTAAATGACATATTATAATAATTATGCTATATTGCTATATAAATTTTATAGATAAATCATCTAGACTTCTTATTATTAATTGCTATCTATGTATCTGGCGGGAAAAAAAATTAAAATTCATTCCATTATTGACGCAAAAAACTTTTATTATAAGTCCCGATACTTTCCTTACTGCTTACTTTTCGGGTCACCTGAGTATAATATATTTTTTTCACTGAAAATTTAATAAAAACGGACTTAAGAGCACTTCTTTCGTGTATCGCCTATTTAATCTCTCTCGTTCCTTTTCCACATTAGACCAAAGTATCCTAATACTGCAGACTGTGTATTAACCCTTTAAAACTTGTCATTAAAGAAAAGCTTAAGACTGTTTTTTCTACTCCTCGAGATGTTGTATTTATACACTTCTTTACTAACCAAAAACTTATACAATAATATTTTTATGTGTTCCATACATTGTAAAATGATAATAGACTTTCAAGACTTTGAGTTTATCTATATACTAAATTACTAACTTAATAACAAACCGTGTATATTTGATAATTTTAGTAAACAATTAAATAGGTTTCAACGTTTTAATAATATTATACATTAAACAATCCGATAATCGCTCATCAAATATGAATACAAATTTAAAACTAACTAAAGAAATATAATTTAATAAAATTCTATTGTTTTTTTTCACATGTTTTTACTCTGATTTTCGAACAACAAAACTGTCAACAATTAAGACTTATATTTTCAATTGTTTTATAAATCATATTATAATTTAATAAAGCATAAAGTGTTCAGTTTCAATGACTACTCATTTGCGTTCATTTACAATTTACATCAATGTAACTATATAATTCTGTTTTCAATTAATCGTATTAAATCATATACTTAAAAATTTAAAAATTATTTTTTTAAATAAATTAATAATATAATATGTATTTCTGATTTATTTTCCTCATGGGAATTTTCTTCTAAAATGAAAAACAACCTATAAGTATAAAAGAATAGGGTACATAACTTGAAAGCACAATCATATTTTTTGAATTATATTTGGTATTGTTTGAGAAATATTCAAACATATATACTCAAACACAATCGTAAAATAGAACCATACATTTTTACAGTTGCCATTTCAAAATTTGAATTTAAATATGTTATGCAAATGCTTTAGGCAAAAGTAACTTTGCATTTATAAAATAATATACTTATTATACAATGTATTCAAAACTTTCAGTACCTATATTATAATAAGGATTTTATTAACATATCACAAAAATATAAACATTTTTAAATTTTTTATATCATATTTCAAAAATATCTTATTGTTTTCAATCGCTATTTTTTGAAGATATCGTGATTAGTTTTTAAGCACAACATAATGCAATTCTAAAACAGTAGAACATGTTTATTTCTTGTAATTGAAACGTTTGTATTTAATCGATTACTTAATGAGCACAAAGAGAACAAATAATTATAGTTTGCTGATATAAGTAGTTATATTTTTTAGAATTCAAAGTAGTGTTTGTGATATTTACTGTAATATGATTTTGTATAAATCATTCTTATCCTGCAACTGTTTCAAGTGAGTATAGGTCCTTATTGTCAGTCGTAGTTTAATGTCTGGAACATGAACGATTGGTGGAGAACAATTTATACGGTTAGGTAACAAGTTTTTTAGAAAAAATTGTTTGTTTTCATCGAACTTTATTCAGGACCACTAATGGCCTAATTTGTTACCTGAATTTAACTTGAATAAAATCAACTTTGTTCAATACATTATTTGTAATATCCCTACAGTATTATATCTACATCGAACTATTAATAATTCAAATTTTTGGACAACATATCTTATCGTATACACTTTAGTTTACTAAATACGTTTATGATTGTTTATCAATAAATTCCTTTTGCACTCTTCGTCCACCCAACACTTGTTTTCTTTACAATAATTAACTTTCACTAAATGTAAAATTTGATTACATTTTCTTAAAGAAATTAGTTGAACGATTCGTTTCCCATTGTCACAAGATGTTTGATAGTTCTAAGGGTTTAAGCTTATAGCTTTAGCAATTGAAGCCTGTAAACCTTTAATAAAAAAATAAAAAATGAGTAAGCCTCACTTTGCTGTACAGTTGGGGGTGGAGTGTACCTCGTTTATAGGATAGGCCATAATTACAATGGATTTATTAAATTTAAATGCAATAATAGATATCATTGTATACGAATAACGGTTCTGAACGGAGTTAATATATTTGTCTAAAATGTGTATATAATAATATAGTATTTTATATTTAAATTGAATTATAATGCAATTTCGTAAAAATTTAAATTTCAAACAGTCATAAAATTTTTTCTTTTAAGTCCGGTAGAAATTTTTTTATATATTTTTGAAAATTAGCTTATGGACAACCTAGTGTTAAAATATTGAAACTTAAGTATGAACAGAATAAATTTTATAAATTTTTATCTACAAAATAACTTGCAAATTATCGTGATTTTGACACATTTTATACAAATTTGAGCTTTATGGGCTTATAAAAAAATTTGAGTGAAACCATCTCCGATATTTTTTAGTGACGATAATTTAACTTTTTATAAACCTTGTATTAAATTTTCAAAAGTTTTCGGTCAGCCAATTAAATTTTATATATGTTTAAAAAAAATTATTTTACAAAAATCGAAAATTTAAATTGTCTATACATAAGTCAATATATGTCAAAATACTTTGAAAACTTAACCATGTATAGAGAACGCCAATATAAAAATTTGGTGAAAATTTCAAGTTGTTGCGGTTTTTCGTTTTTGAGTTAGAGCATTTTAAAAAAAATGTGTTTTGTAAAAACGTAATTTTTCGTAAAATTTCTTGTTTTTTTGTAATTTTTTTATCGTTTTTTTCGATTTTTTAAAAAAGTATTGAAAATTTTGCATATTTAATTCGCCCAAGTACCATCTACATTCACTTTCCTTTCAGAAAAGTTGCTGTTTAAGAAAATCGAAGCATTTTTACTACCAAAAATCGTGTCCTCAGACACAAAAAAAAAAAAAAATAATAATAATAATAAAATAAAAAAATAAAAAAATAAAATAAAAAAAAACACACATCATTGTAAAACCAATGTTCAGAATCTAAAAAAAGAAGTAATATCCTATCGATATCCTTTACATGCAAAATACCTTTAGTTCGATAAAAACCCTCATCGTATTTTCAAATGTTGTAAAAAGAAACACATAATAAAAGGGACATATTGCATTTGTTAAACTATACATAAATATAATCCTCAAATGAAAAAAAAAAAAAAGATAACGTTCATCGTTATTCGTTATGCTGATGTATTATCTACACGTTGTGTACAAATTAAATACGATTGGCATTCATAAGATTAAACAACTGGTTGCACAAGACACGGTGACGTTTTCGAGTTCAAACATAAAATTCAGTAAATATATATGATTTTATTTTATAGCTCATTGACATTATCTCTCTGAAAGTCTTAACATTTAAGAGAAAACACAAAAACCGAAATGATTATACTCATAAAACGTTTCAGGTCAAAGTTAACAACTACCGCCCTACATCTTTTTCATTATTTTAAAATCTTTGATTATTATATTTAAATTGGCTTATGTTGGTTTAGTTTTATTATATTAGCCTTAAATCAACACCAAAATATACCTTTTGATATAATATAGAAGGTATTTTAAAAATATTATTTTGTTCAGAAATAGTAATATCAATATGATATCAATGATTTTAATGATAATAATAATATCAATAATTAAAAAAAATATATAATATTGATTTAATCATTCCGATTGCATTTTGGAATTTACTCGAATCATTAAAGGAATACCTATACTATTTGCACTATCTCTTGTTATTGTTATAACAAACACTTACATAGATAATAATCGTAGCTAACAAATTCTGTCCGATGTTATAATACTTAAATATAAAATAATATTACTTATAATATAATGTACCTGTTTATTTAAAATATTTACCATACCTAATAAATAAAATTTAATTTAATTAAAACACTTTTATACGTCTAATACGCTAAACCCATCATAGACATAAAAATAGTGATGACGATCAAAGATAAATCATCAAATCAATTCCTATAGTCAAAAGTTATTTATATTGAAATTTATGAATTTATGACTGTTGTAAGTTTTTATCGCTAAGGAAACTGGCCATATCGCATTTTTTTTTCGTAAAGTTATAACACGAAATACGCTTTAAACATATTTTGGCTCTGATTTGCTTATATTAACTTTTCTTTTATGATTCGTTAGTGTTCTAATGTCATGATATTAGATTAAGTAGATAAGAAATGAAACGAACTAATTATAATAAAATGTGTAACCATCGAATTCAAACATATTTTTAGTGATTCTATTTTCATAATATTATGTTGTATTGTATGGGACACAAAATAAAATAGATATTACTTTACTTTACCGTCATTTGAAATCCCTATGAATATTATTACACTTTAGTAGAAAACTATATTTTAAAACGTATCATATTTCATAGTTGTATTTTAAAACCATTTCGTAAATCGTTATCACGTATTTACATTACGTCATATGATTTAATAAAGTCAAATATTCGAGGAATACGTTCTATACATGTGAAGTCGTTTTATCGTTATAAAACCGATGCGGTGATGGTCAGGAAAATGAATGAAACAAAAATGTCAGAATATTAGTAGGTGCGCGGTTCAGCTGTTGTGTTTGTACAGTGTATAAAACCCAATATCAACACACATGGTAGTACACTGGGTCCGATTATATTACGATACACTGTACGTTTGTGATTTCCAAACGTATAAACTACGACGACAACCTTGTCACGGAGGACGTGCAGCGATATGTTTATATAAACATCTAAAGTACGTATTAGTAACACAATAGATAATATATTATAATATGTGCGTGTAGGTATCCAATTATATACTCACGTTAAATGAATCGAATTAATTCGCGTTCAATGTGTGAAATTATAATATTACGCGCCACGCGCGTGCTTGATAATGAATTCTCGAGAAATGAAAAGTTTTACCGACCCGACGGTAATACGCAGTTCAGCACGAGCCAATTTAGCACGAAAATCGACACCTTGGTACCAAGGAACCGAAATTTAGCGGGATTTCATTCTTACCGTTACTTTTCTCACGAGCGCCGTAGGTATAATAGTTGATGTAGTAACTATTGACATACATGTCATATTTAATAAGATTTACATAATTTACTAGCTAAACATGGGTGGTGATTTGCTGTCTCGGCATCCAGTCGGTCGGTGATCGTCTGATTGGTGGCGAGTGAACACGAATCATACCATATTATACTCTGTGTGTACGCAAACGCCGACGGACGACATGCAGAAACCGCAGCGATATAATAGATGATTGTCGTTCGCCACCGATTCCCCGCGAGGATGGAACTATATACTACTTAATATGATATGCAAATGACGACGAGGAATACACCAGCAAAGTGTGGGCCACCGATCGGACCGCATTTAAAAATTTATGCCGTAGGATCAAAAAGATACGCGTCGGGATAAAATACTATAATCCCGTGGATCCGACAGCTGTATATAAGTAACACAGCGACGCGATGTAAATAATTAGACGTCGAAATTGGTCAAAGCATGTTAAAAACACACTGCCGTCAGGATCATTAAAAAGTTTGAAGCCTGCTGGATTTATTACGCGGTTGCAGTTAATTAGTTGGCGGCGGCAACAGTTTAAAACAAACAAACGATAAAAATGCGGGTAGCTCTTCGAGTAATTTAGTAGTGACATTTTTGCGGCGGACAACCAGGACGGAAGATTTGCATATCGGTGTGCGCTGTGTATATGCGTATATACCGCTGTGTTTCCTGTTTCCGACTTTATGGCAGGAAACACGATTTGAATATCGTTAGCCGTTACAGCTTTAAGAAACCGCAGTGGCTACACGCTGGATAAATCATAGGGAAAAAATGACATGCGTGACATTTCACATTGTTCGTTGATCTATAATTTAAACTTACTAATAGAACCACAAATTGTATTTTAATGCAGTAACCTCTACGATTATGAAATAAATTCTGGAACTTTACCAGCATGTTATGGAGAAACAAAAAAGTAATTTTTAACTATTATACGAGTACTTGTACTTTGTACTACTTTTTGTTGAAGTATTAATTGCATAAATTAACGAAAATTTACAATTTTACTATAATAATGTGCTATAGGTATATTGGTATATGCACTGAATAACAATGGTAAATTGATTCTAATACACTCTGAAAACGATCAGTTACAAAAAAAAAAAGAAAATTATGTGAAACGCAAACATACTAGGTATATATACTTAACAGTGTTAAGTTAATACCGTCGATGTTCCTAGTATAATATTAATTTCAGAATTTAAAAATAACACAGAAAAGGTTTAATTATTTTAAATCCTGACGCATTTTAAATATTAATTAATATTTAATTATTAATGTAGTCATAGCGACGTGAATCATTTACTGAGAACTTTTACTTATATATCATCATAAATCATATTAATATGTTATTAGCATTTACTTAATGATTTTAAAAATATTTTAATAATATCTTTCCGCATATATAGGCACTTGACATTTCTAATTAAAATTAAACTTCATGATGAATTAATTTGGCTCTACTACTATAATATCATACTTTTTTTTTTTTTTATAAATATAAACTTATTCACCCAAACTCTTTCACTTAGTCGTTTTCCGAAACCAGTGGTACATTGCTTATCAAATTTAAAAGACCAATACACTAATATCATCCCCATAGGCTCAAGGCTGTAACTCATCGTATCTTTAAATCTTACACGACATAGAAGTCTTGCCCCTTTTTTCATTTAAATCATTACAAAAACAAAAGTGTATAGTTAATATTCGAAAAATACAATTCTTTTAAATGTGTACATAATACGAGAACTGTATTACTTTATGCTCATTTAATTACCCTCAGTCATAAATGTGTCGATTTTCAATTATGACTGCATTAAGTGTTATTTATACATATATAATAATCTAAAACGGTGCGGTCCAGCCGTTTAGGCGCCATGAAAAATACTAGACGCTTTTAGCAGACTACTGCGGCAGTCGATTTTAATTTTTTATTTTTTTATGGCTGAACGAATGTTTTTTGGCACAAACATAACATAACGGTTGTATGGTCCATAAATTGTACCTGATAGACAGACGAATGTTCAAGAACACAAGTTTTTTGGCTTTTAACACAAAAAACGCAATGTCGAAACACTGCAATAATATTCATTTCGGACGTAATTTCCCATATAAATCATTTGCTTTTCTTTGTTAACCGATAAAAAAAATAAAAAAAATATTCTTCCGAGCACATAATAATAATAACAATATGGTATTATAGTTATTATATACAGTCATGTGTTGCACGTGAATCGCTATCCGTCGTTACAGCACCGCACGTAATAATAAATGCGTACACTAAATTCACGTGAATTTTAAATTTGTGACGATAATCACTCGTCGAAAACGCCTTCGCGATATAATTTAGTGTATACGGCATATAATAGTATAATATTATAATAGTACACGTTGTATAATAATATACGCGCTGCACGTTTTGTGCGTCAACGCGTGTGACTTTTAATCAATGCACACAAATCGACCGTTGCGCGTATACAGTATAATATGATTATTATAATATCGTGTCACGCGGCTTGTCCGAAACACACGCGCTTATCCGCACGTCACAACGTCGTCGTAGCGTATTTATTGTTTCCCACGTGCTGCATATCACGCTGCGCGGCGGCCGACCGAGTGATGGCATCACAATACCTATAATACAACGGCCAGGCTTCAATCTGTTACGGTCGCTGCAGTGTCCAGCAATATATTGTAGTACACGTCTCACCCTCCCAAGTTGCCCACACTGCTCACCGATGATGTAGGGTACAATATTGTGTTATGATGTTATTGTAATGCGAACGACCGACCATGTTATTATGCATTGCCCAATGTTTGTGTACCGCCCGGGTGACGTTCGCGACGGTGCGGGGCTGCGGCTTTTAGTCCTTCGCTCGGATCCGAAATGACGACGGTCGTCTTGGTCGGTGACAGGTGCGGCGGACGTGGTCGGCGTTTTATTATAATGACAACACCGGATACGTGTACCGGTACGTGTAAAACGCACTATAATATTCAACGTTAATTGATTTCCGACGCGGCGGCTGCATCATTGATTGAGTATAAGTACAATCATTATTACGGTGCGTTTAATCAAATGTTGCACTACAATGTTAGTACCTGCACTGCATAATATTGATTCGATGTAAATCGTAGTCATAACACCTACTCCGATTTCCAGTGGCGTCTGAAATAATATTGGCGCATATAACGCGTTATCATCATGATAGGCGAACATTTGGTTGAATCTTCAGGGGGGGGGGACTATAATAACCAATGTAAAATTACCCACGGATAATAACAATAAGAACAATGAATAACATGGGGAGCTATTCAAATATTTAGAAGGATAAGCCCCCCAAGCATCCTCGTGCAACCCAAGAAGTCCACCAATGGTTATCATAGATTCTCATTTCTTTAAGTATACATATATATATATATACACGTTTTCGCATACAAGATAATATAGCAAATAAGAACCACCCACATTGATGTGCATACATAAGTTCCAAAAAAATTACATCTAAAGTAATAAGTAAATTCCTACGAAGACAAACATATTTTATTTTCCACTTTATTCACTTACAATATTTGTTTATTTTTGTATATCATAAAAATATAATGTATAGAATACGAATATCAAATATTATGTAGGTGTATATTAATCATTAAATTATATTATGTGGCTTATTTCAAAAAGTCAAACATGTCACATGAACACAATATCAGTGTTATTTTTATGTTTAAGTTGTTATAAATAATGTTATAATATTATGGTAATCTAATTTTTTGTTCGTATCAAAACTTACATATGTAACCGCTTTTACCTGCTATGTTTCGTGTGAAAACTTTTTAAACCTTGTTTATTTTCCTTTACTTACAAAAAATATGAATACGTAATTATGTATGTGTATACATGTATTTATATGATATTTAAAACCATTTTGATTTTTCATTTCACTTTTCCTATTTATTTCAGATGTTTTAGTTTTACCTATTTGATGTTATATGTATTACTACAATATAATTAATTTTTTTCATTTCGCCACTTATAAGTCAATATTAAAACGGCGAAATAATAAGATATAATTTTCTGCGAACAATTTTTATTAATTAATGGTCTAAAAAATAATCCGATCGATCAGAATCCAAACGAAATGTATCGAAATATTTCCCAGAAAACTTTCATTATATGCGTTTATATATATTATTATGTATCTACGTACAGTCATCATTGAAAACAAATTATATATAATATATTATAATTAATAATCGTATCTATATTTAAACATAATTGCATATTTTAACGAGCGAAATCGTATATTTCCATTACAAACAAACGAATTAATCATATAAAATAATATGCATTTTTAACTCTAGAAAATCACATGATATTAATACACTATTTCTGTGCACCAACAATTTAACAGCACCCCTATTATTTTTGTTATATGAATAATGACACAAAATGTCCTCTATTAATCAAAAATATTAAAAGAAGAACTTGAACTACATAAAAAGATTTTTAATCATTTGTAGTATTATAAGCTCAAGTTATAATGTTTATTTATCTTTATGTTATATAAATGTAAAATCATAATCGTGTTTGTATTGAAATACATAAATTATTTTAAATATACTACCATATTTTAACCATCATTTATAGCCTAATGTGTTATACTTCTTCGTAAGGTTTATTTATTTATCGTGTACTGCAATTATAAATGAACAATAGTTATACTCCCTTGCTTACAAATATCAATTGTACACATTTCTTTGCTCTAAAATATTTTAACGGTGTTTTACTTGACTTACGATTCATATAACTGTCATTCTTACTAGATGTTGAATTTTAAATACCCTCTGAGTAAAACTCTATACAGTCAACTGCACTGAAATTCCTGATCGACGCTGAATGTGATAACTACGACTATTAATAGATTCTGAATGATACGACGACAGGTATATAGAATATAATGAACTTTTGTGTGAAGAATACGAATACTACACTTTTAAAGTATGTAATAATAACCATAGGAAATTTAATTTTTATACTCGTATAGTTATGGGTTATCAAAAGTATTAACCCTGTGCGGTCGTCGCTACATCGCCGCGTGTTAAGAGGACAATGCACCTATTTTATAACTATACAACTACAATATTACACATATTTAGTACATAAACTGATAGCATTTTATTGGAGAAAAAATAAAACCGTGAAACCGACAAGGATGGTGGGCGTGTTATTAGAAAACAGTAAAATTCTAATAATACATCTTTCGATAGACATATATTATTGATGATTTTTTGGTTTTTATTACATATTTGAAACTTTAGAATGATAACTATGTATAATCATAGTCGTAAAAAAAAATAAAACAGTACACTCCTAATTTGATCACCCGTAAAAAGGACACAATGCCTTTTACGAGTACATCGAATTCTATCCACATTATTAATGTCGATTTTTAATCGATATTCTTTTCTCCATTAAAGCTGAAGAAACGTCATTATAAGAACAACAATTACGAATAATTAAACCACATATTATAAATTGACTATTACATTCTTATTATATGATGGAAATTATTTTAGATATATAAATCATTCGGATAACTTTAAAACGCGTGTGTGTGTAAGTTTTACTTGTCAAATATTTTCTATCTATTGAATATTATTACAAAAATAAAAAATGTTTAAAAAATACGGTTACGGTGTATATATATATATATATATATATATATTTATAATGTGTTCGAGGTATTTTTACACAAATGTAGAGAGAAAGTTTTTCAATTTCAATAATGCCATCTAAAAATCAAATTTAAAAGAACAAGTGTGTGTAAATTTGTAAGCGCATGTGCAATAAACTTTTCCACTCAAAGTAATTGAGAAAATCCGATACACAGAATTATTTTCTTATAGTATAATAATTTATTTATTTATTTCCTATAGATACTATAAATATTATCTAGGTACTTATACTCATTAAAAAAAATAACGATATTAATAGTAATAAAAGTGTATTACATGTACCTACTAATCATATAATAGTACACTACACATGATATATATTATATCATATTATATTACATATCAATATTTGCTAGTGTCATACACAGTTTAAAATGTATTAATATGTCAAATAATAAAAGTCATTCACTATAAAGATATGCCTTAATTAATGTTACAGAATTATTTAAATACAAATGTTTAACAATTCACTGCCAGGAGCAGCTGTATATAGGGCCATATTTATACAAGGAAAATGGAACATTTGCAATGGATCCACTCAAAATAGAAGTCAACCAATAACGTGCAAACAAAATTAATTTTATACCTTTTTATAATGATTTCTATCAAAGTTATAGATGATTAGTAAGGATAGCATAAAAAGTTATAATATACACACTAAGTTCATATTGTACATTGTTTTTAACATAACAATTTTATGATTCAATTACTCAAAAGCCACAAATAACGTATACGATACACCATTATTTTAAAAATATATTGTGCTTGCAATTTTATTTCAATATTGAAAGAAATATAGATTTGGGGCCCAAAATTGCAAATTGTATTAGGCCCATGAATTGGTAAATCAGCGTCTGGCTATATATTATTTGTAGACACTAATATCAAGTTAAAAATGTCAAATTTATGTTATATTTACACAACCTAAGCAATCGCAATATCTTACGCTTTAGACACCATTAAACAAAGATCTATCCACCCAACGGTTATTATCAGTAACTCACTTAGTTCGTTGATAGATATCGGAAATACATAAAACTTCAATGAGATAACCAGAAAAGTTCAAAACCAAACAGAGAAACTAAGAACTTCAGAACTTTCAATTAAACTAGTGTGGATACTAAGTCTTATTAAGATTTTGGGTAACGAATAAGCCGATAAAAAAGTAAGAGCAGCAACAACATCATTGAACTCTAGTTTATTATCCAATTTTAATCTTTATGATTTAAAATAAATCATCAGCGAAATTATGATAGCAGTGATCGATACACAGAACATCAAAACTAAACGATATAAAGCAACAAATACATACATGGCTATCTCTACTTGATATCAACATAAAATCTGAAACATCCATCAATAGACATCAAATTGGATCACAACACTCACCTACCAGCACCCAATGAATATCAGTTGTAGTACATCCTTCACGATAAAACACATTTTAACCGAATGTCGATCATACATTCATACGAGAAGGAGAGACAATAGAAGCAAGGCCACCCTGCATCCTGTCGGAATCCTTCAATCAAGGCAACATACCGTCACTTATTAATCTTATAAATCTATTCAAACTTCTTAACTAGTTGTAAATATCTAGTTATTAATAAATGTATTATGGAATATAGAATATGTAATGTTAAAAGTAAATACCCTTCTTAAGCACTAGGGCATACAAAAAAAAAAAAAAAAAAATTAAAAATTCACTGTCATTATTTGAGAATTATAATATAATATGTTACATCAATGTGTAGTAAGTCAAAATATTATTCAACTTTACTACATTTTAAGAAACCTGTTAAAAAAAAAAATTGTATTAAACCGATTATAATTATGAATTCATTTCTTTATAGAAAATACGAAATATCGCACAGACTATAATATATTATATAGACGCACGGAAAACCATTGTATTATTATTATTGCTACACAATACTATTATTGTACATTATACGAGAAAATAGTGACAAAACGCACATTTTCGACGGTTGTAATACATATATATATATATATATATATTATAGTTCAAATAATACATTTTTCAATAAAGCATAATAGGAGCTGTTACGTATGCAACGTTGGACACAACCGCGTTATTGTGTACCTATCTATATAATAATAATAATGACGTATCACTGTACACGAAATGACACTTTTTACCGTACGGTGTACAACAATAATTAGATGTTTGATACAGTTTATATATAAACCATCGTATATACGTAAATTGTAAATACCGTGACACTGATGGTAGAAATTATATATATTTTATACGGTCAGAAAAAATTATAAAAATAAAAAAGTAAAAAACGAAGTCATTTATACATTTGTAGCGCGATCGTACGCACATCACACAGTTCGCTGGCACATCATATGATTATAACTGCATGACGTATACACATATAATTATAATACTGCACGATATTTATACCTTATACCTGCGTCCGAGACGCATTATCAAATTCGGATTGCAACGCCAAATGTTATTTATAAAGATTTTTATAACTCGTGAAACATACGAACCGGCCGAACCGCACTACATTAATAATAATTAAGAGATTATAATATAACAATATAAAATAATTAATAGTATTCGTGTTTATTTCTATATGCATATAATATAACTATAGTACACTTCTGCTAGAAATGGTATAATGAAATGATAATTATAAACTTATACAATATATAATGCTTGTTCTATGTTGCACAGGAGCGGTGCACCACCTATATTTATGAAAGGTACAAATATTTATTGACAAAAATTAAAAACATTTCATTGACTAATTCATTTAAATATTCTTATAAACTATAGTGAATTTATTAGGGAAGTATTAATTGTACTTTAGTACTATACACCGTAGGCGTTATTTACTAAGGTACATATGTACAAGTTATTGTGGCGACGCTGATTAATGAGCATTAACGGACAAGGATTGAGTACAATGAAAATATGATCGGTTCGCACATGCCCATTTACATTTTAATACCTATTTATCGCATAAAATAGATGTATTTACCATGGCAGTATAGCTCTCGCGTCTTGTTTATAAATGTGCTTTGCTCACGACTATACTAACGGTCGCGGTGGCGTCGCCTTGATGGTCGGAGTGTGCGGATGGGAACCTTAACGCAATCACGGACCGTTGTAACTAAAATTATTTTTATCAAAAACATTTGAATATTCTTTCTGTATTATACTATATATTTATACACTATACATCACAATTAAGGATACCATTAATCGTCTATATAATAATTAAAAATTATGATCTAATAAAATGTATATCATATAATATATAAGAATAATAATAAATATATTATTATATTTAAAATTTAGATCAGTCTTTCTAATGTACCTAATTTTTTACTATACTTTATAGTACATAAAGTAAAAATTAAATATTTTATAAATATGCACCACCAAATATTTTACCCACGAGCCGCCACTGATACTATCTCATCGCTTCAACGTTTATCGATGACCATCATTAGGCCGCGGTCGCATTTTACACGCGCACGTACAAGTCGTCAGCGTCGCGTCATGAAGGGAACATTTCCTTTTAGTCTTCATCAGCCGCCCCGTTATAAGCGGACAACTATCGATCCTGGCAGTGGTGGATTTTCAACATTTTCTTGGGGGAGTCTTGAAAAATTATATGTGTATGCGTTAGAAATACATGTCCAATACTCAATTGTAATTATGGAGACATGGAATACAATCCGTATAATATACAGCCATCGTCCGTCGATCATTGTCATTATGAAAAAATTTAAACAAAACTAAATCTATATAATATATATATATCAGATTAAATCAGCATCTGGGTGAGGGTCCAGACCTCATATACCCCCTCCCCGTAAATCCACCACTGGATCCTGGAGTAGATCCTGTATAATATTATGTTATGTTTGTGCGCAATATTTAAATCCAACAAGGCATACATAATATATACATCAGCAAGTATATTATATTTTGTATACATGAATCCAAGTAATACTATAATAATAATAATAATTATTATTATTATGCGGAGACTTAAAAAGAAGGCTATACTATTGTATTACCATTGATTAGAAATATTATTTATATATAATATTATAACAAAGATATAATAATAATATGACGTACACCGCGGTTTGATTCTCGATAAACTTTTAACTTATACGATAATATAGCACGTAGTCGTCGACGTCATCATCCATCGATGTGCAAAACGTTTATAATACCTGCATATATAGTTTATACGAATAACTTATATATTTTTTGCATAATTTACACATATATAGCTGCACTGGCGCGTGGCGAAAATATTATATTATTTTCCCAGGTCAACCCTTTCTCGACGCGTCTTTTATTATAGTTTATACTCACTAGAGCCACGTACGCAATGTTACGCGCAGTCGACTCGTGTACGCATATAATATAATTTTCAATTTGTTGTAGTAATAAAAACAGTTATCCTGTAAAATTACAAACACATCACTTACAACATTAGTGCGTCATGCCATCAAATCATTGCCAATGTGTACGAGAAACCTTTATACGTTAGAATATTACGTTATATGTGTCTATATATGATATATTAATACATAGGGAAGCACGTTACTATAAAATGTTCACCGCTTAAAGGCCATGTGAAATATTGTGATTATAAAATGTTAATACATTCGAACACTCATATGGCATATTACTAGTATTATGTATACCTAAATACCTTGGCCCTTGTATTAAATGTTAAAGTCTACAGTAACAATTAAAGGTTTTCAATATTATTTCATGTCTATTGAATTAATATAGTATATTTTAGCATATGTACTGAAGCAAGAATTATTCTTATACACCTGGATCTGAAAAAACGACTGATAAAAAAATATTCGTAACCTAGTTGGTCCACGTTAGCTGCTGAGGGCTGATAATATTATATTATTTTCATAATTCTTGTACAAAAATTGAGAGCTTATAGTAGAACAATTATAATCAACCATTTCCATCATTATCAAATATATCATTTTAAATTTGCCTGTAAATATGTCACTAATATCATGCATGCACGAGTTCGTTATGAAAATATTAAAATATTTACAAGAACACGCAAAGTATGTATATTCGAAACTATATAATAATATTATAACTAATACGACGGTAAACTCCTTAAGCGGATCTCCATGTGCGTCATACATCCCGATTTTGGCAAAAAAACAAAAAATACGTATCTTTGGTCGAGATAAAATCCTTCACAGGTATATTAAACTTACGAAATATTGTATTACGTATATTTTATTATTGTATGTATTTATGTGCACTTGTGTATGTGGGTTGATACGTATACCGACAAAACAATATTATGTTTTATTGGCGGTCAAGCGTATTTTCCTGATATCATCACTGCACGAGTTTTCGTACCATATATATGCTCGTATACACGCATATACTCGTATACAGCATAATATATATTTTGTACATGTGTTTATGACGTCATAATAATATGTTTTCTGTAGGAAAAATCCTACTTTTCATTCTCATCGTTTACCGCACGCTTTATGTGGGGTTCGCACAACAACACATTTTAATATAAATTCAATATATTGATTACATATTAGAATAGCAATAATTTCGATTTCGATACTCAATACATTATATTTGTTGATTAGAACTGCAGTGATTGCGATATTTTCGTAAAAATGCAGTATACTATAATTTTATTTTATTTTTTTATTTGAAATATACAATCTATGCACAAATAACATAATAAACTTATGGGAGGAAAGCAATGCCTTTGCTGATTAGTTACAATTTTTTATTTTATTATTGTGTGTGAGTGATGTCATTATATTTGTATATTCGATTTGATGAATCTTATTCCGTCTAAACACTCTGAACAGTCTACAGAATATCTTCATTCTTATATTATTATCTATACAACCTACATATTGTGAGTTATAAAAAATAGTGATTTATTAAACATCTGGATAATTCATTTTAGCATACTACTATTTACATAAGCAATACATTTCTTTTTTTGTAATATAATTTTTTAAGTTATTTCACTTAAATTTTTCAGTTCAGGCATTGTACGTGATACTCAAAGTATATATCTCATTTTATTTGAAGTGTAATACTTCTGACATATAATATACCTATTAATTATATTGTCTATGTTATTATTTATCTTATTTTTCTCAACAAATAAAACGAATTCCATGACAATACCACAATTAACTGAAAAACTAATTACGACATAATATTCTTATTACTGTCCTATGGGAAAAATAACTTTAATAAATGCAGTTTGTATTATTAATCTTTATAATAAATAAATTTTTTCTTATAGAATACAATAATAAACATTTTTATAAATGTTTTTCAAGAAGCACTGTTCGCACTTTATAAGTTTCAAAAACTTGAAGGTTATTATGCCTACTTTTATTTGGCTACCTTTATGTGATACCGCAAAATTAGATAAGAAAATCCTTTATGTTAGATAGTAAAATCGTTGTCAGAAAATAACCTACAGTTATTAATTGCATAAAAATCTTTTAAATGGAGTTATGAATTTTTATTCACTATATACTGATATGAATTTTTCCCGACCAAATACCTATTATAACTTTTTATAATATATTCATGGAAGTTAATTTAATTTTTTTAACATTTAGTTTTGATGGATTTGTACGCTATAAAAAATATAGAAATTCATCGACAGATTGTTTAAATTGTTTTAGTTTTACTGAATGATTATCGTGAGGGACGTGTTCTGTTGATACGTAAACGTATTTCGTTGGAAAATATTATCCCATCCAATAGTAGATATATTTATAAAACACTTATAAATTTAATTATACGGATATAAATTCACAATAATCGTGTGTATGAGTTATTACTGTTATTAGTTACCATATAGTTACAATATAGTATACACAGAATAATTATAGATGATGTAGAAATTGTAGATTCTTTGTAATGTACAAATAACAAATGTAATAACGTGGGAATGTAAAATTGAATATCGTACAGCATATATCAAAAGTTGTACTCACGTTACGTTTTAGACAACAAATTTGTAATATGGAATGGATCTATACATACACAGAGATTGATTTTAAATTATTATGAGGGTACGCACCACATTTGTAAGCTAATATTTTTGGATTTTTTTAATTTCCGATTATTTTATATTTTTTCTGCGTAACTTTAAATTTTTATTATTCCTAAACTATTGCTCCAAATTTTGATTATGTTACATACAAAATTCCAGAAAAAATAACTGAATAATAATTTGTAATTATAATAATTTATATAAAAAAGAAAAGAATACGCATTCCCGCTAAGTTGATAATACCACAAGGGGTAAAAAAATCAGAATTTTAAAAAACAGAAAATTTAAGCATAAAAATAGGTTGTTTCCTTAATGGATCACACTGAAAAGTGCTGAAATAAAGATGAAGAAAAAAGATAAAATATCACAGCATTGTCGTTGGATGTATGTTGTGTTTGTATGTTTGAAGGTTGGATAGATAGAAAGAGAAAGAGAAAAGAAAGAGAAGAGTGAAAGAGAGAGAGAGAGAGAGAGAGAGAGAGAGAGAGAGAGAGAGAGAGAGAGAGTGATCGCGATTTCTCTCATCGTATTATCGTTGACCCTGCGAATACACTGCACACATAATATAGCAAACCCGTCATTTTTTTCGACGTGCACGTATTTATTCTGTAGTGTTTCGTATTATTTTTCGTAAAGGATATGGCGTGCCTGTAATAATACACATATATATTTTTCTGCGTACTGCACGATTCCACGACAGCCGTTACCCTATACACCGACTTTATATATAAATGTATGTCTGTACATGTATGTATAAATATAATGTTTCATATCGTTCACCAGTCGAAAATATTGACAGATCGTACGAAGTATATACGAATACCGACGTGGTAAATCAGCTATAATATTACAGTGTGAGCTCGTACATTTTTTATTTTTTTTTTTTTTACATTTTGTTAGTACCTGATCGTAGTGCGGATAACATAATTTAATATGCTTTCAGGATAACCGAACGTTGCTGTGCTGTGCTTTTCTCGTATTCCTATCTATTCCTGTATCGTTCTTGATAAGACGCCGTCACGCTTAAATTATCCGCGAAAAATAGATCCCAGCACGTTTTGTGGTGCAATAATAATATCCGATATACTTGATGCCGCGTGTATACTACTTAGGATAATAATAATATTTAGCGTAAATTATTATGTAAATTTGACAAAGAAAAGCAGGAGATCACGAGTAAAAAAAAAAAAAACCAAGGTAAGTGGTAAGCTTGAATAATTGTTTTTCGTTAGGTTTATCACGCACACAGCACACAATATGTGTATTCATAATATTATTGCATTACGTATTCAGGTATTCATATATATATAGTGAACTCTTATAAATTAATAATGATTTTGAAGACTATTTTGTATGCTAATAAATGAAGTTTGTTTTTAACAAATGTTCTGAATACAAGGTGATTGCGGTGCACTACTTATATATTATAATATAATCAACACACAAACATTTTTAATACAATGTATAAAATCATTTTTTTTTAATTTTTTTATAATAAATATCTAGTTTTTATAGATGTTTATTAATTATTTTTGCCACTTTTATATTATAATTAAATCCGTTTATTTTATTCATAGTTCAAACGAATGTTTCCCTACTTGAGTTGATAAAATACATTTAAGTGAAATAAGAACATTTTAATATACATTTTACACAAATATATTTAACTCGAAGTTCGATTATAAAACAATAAGCTATATACATAGTATTAAAATATATTAAGATAATTGCATAAAATATATGTATATATTTATTTTTTAAAACCTAACCATATTGTAAACCTAATGAATAAACAATCATTAAATTAAATATCGGTCATATTTTAAATAACACAAAATATTAAAACATCTAAACGATTATTTTACTTTTATATATTCTGTTATTAAACTCGATTAATTATTTACAAGCTGCATTGCATATATACGTTCACAGTATTTACGGTGAATACTGATATGATTACTATATATAATATATATATAGTGTATTGTACTTATTGAAATACTCAGCTTTGATTTCATGTTCTATATGCGGCATACTAATATTTACTATATATAGAATCAAATATTTAATATTCACAGAAGCAAATAGAAAAGCAGTATAAATTACTCGGTTATGATTGATTGAAACATATAAATATATTTCACTATGTGTTCGATAGCCACCGATTGCATGCTCACCGTAGTGATGGATGTTTATAATTTTATTTTTACAAATAATACTGTGTGTAAATAACACTTGCATCATTTACAATTCAAATGAAATACCTAGGTGTGAATGAATATGGATTAGTTTTGTATTTTTTACGTTTTACGTTTTGCCCCACAAATTATATCACTTTCCCGGTTCATACATTATTACGTACAATAAATTTCACCATCGCGGATATAACAGCTACATACTCTATAGTATTGTAATGAACGAGCTCTTCGGCAACCGATACCATAACTTTTCGTTAACGACGATAAAACGCGTTTGATTTCGCATATTATATTGTATTATAATGGGTCAAATAGAATTTTATTAGGACAAACTCATGGGGCTACACATAAACGTATACTGCACAAGTATAATATACAATATGGTGTATAAATCATAAACACGCACTAAAATCGTTTGCGATTCTTGTACGTCTCATAGTAGTATTAATAATAATAATAATAATAATAATAATAATAATAATATATTGATCGTCAAACGAGTTGTGTGTATACGATGATAATATTATTAAGACGTGTCTGTTTTCAACGCGTAAATCTGAAACGAATCGATTGTGTGTCGGAGTCAAATAACGGCTGCTACATACTGCGGCGTTCGCGAGGGAAACGATTGGTCCCAAGAACACGGCATAGCTATAATAAAGATAGGGGTATCTTTGGATGTAACATACACTTAAAAAAGTAAAAAAAAGGTCTGCAGCGTGGGCGTAAAATAATGGGCAAGGGGGAGGGTCGATTGCGGTGTTCAAACGTGAGAGAACATATTCATATTGGCACGATTCATTTTTGTCTCCCTCCCCAGATGCTACCGTACCCCTCGTTTCTGCTTTGAACCTCTACCGGGAAAAATCTCTATCTATATATACACATGCAGTGTTGCGTCATTTCACACGTTCGTTGGTGCCATCGGGACAATATTATTTCATGATAATAATATTGTATTTCGACATTTTAAGGGCTTTATCCCAAACACTATTTGTATTTCCTGATAGGGAGAGGGAGCAAGGGGGGGGAGATATGACACGAAAAAGTTCCCCCTGATCTACGGCACTTGGCTCGCGGCTCACGTGGGGCTGCGATGGAAATTTTCGTTTTTCAGTGACGCACCAAACGCGCGTTACACAGGAACGCTTTTGCGAAACGATGAAACCGGCCGATGATGAAAAAAAAAGTCTAATAAATATAAAATAATAGCTCTCACACCTTTATGTCATACATTATAAATCGTACAACTCGTGACACGCACAATCGTTCACACTCGCCCACGCACTGTGGTGGTTCTGGTGTGTGCGTGTGTGCGTGTGTGTGTGTGTGTGTGTGTGTGTGTGTGTGTGTGTGTGTGTGTGTGTGTATGTGTGCGCGCGCGCGTGTATGTGCGTGTGTGTGTGTCTATGTGTGTATGTGTATTCAACGCCGTTGTCGTGTTTTACGTTAATTACTACGCCCAGTATATGTGTACACAATACGCGCGCACGCACTGTGCACTAGAGTAGGGGGTGAGAGCTGTTCGTATATAATATATAATAATAATAATATGTATTTGTATAGCGTCCGTTATTCGCGGATCCGGAGTGGCGGCCGGAAGGGTGCCGATCACTATTAATTTCCCACGTTAAAACTGACAAGCGTAATCAAAACCAATGGGGTCAACCCGTACTGACGCCGTGACGCGCATTTCTGGCCGCGTCGAGTGTGTATACATAGGCAATAATAAAACAGGATCGTCCTGGACGATATATAACATTGAACATCGTTGTACTACATTATATGAAGTACAAAATATATATGTACACAGAGAGAGCGAATCCCTGCCGATGATGAATCGTGTTAGACACGTCTCCGAAGCACACGCCAATCATAAACCTCTTCGTCTTTTTGCAGATAGGTATTCTACGATGTTGTCTTCGTAGATGTCGCTATAATAATTTTCTTCATTTACTGCGTATTCGTCTTTTGGACGATATTTCAACGATACTGACTTTCGATGACTTCGTGAAAACTGCTCGACATCGACGAAACGTTTACGATGATATTATTTTATATAAATATATTATACTTAAAATTACACTTTTTTTATGGGTGAATACTGTAATAATTATTTTTATAATTATAAAGTACGTATTGTAAAATTTTAGATTAAATTAAAATCGTATACCTCGTGCGCTTGTGGTATCATAAAAAAATATGGAAACCAAAATGGAACATAATTCGTAATCTTGGCAATTCTGTGGGTTTACAAATTCTCGCGTCCTCTTAGTTTTTACTTTTATTTTTTCAATTATTTCCTTCGAGCATCTCACCAACTATATACTCGATCCCATCCCTCCATTTCGCCCCCATGGTAGTTTACTCTCAGTTGAACAATTCCGTCGTCATCGCCGGGGCCTAATCAACCACGCGAAATGGGTTTATTATTCTTTACTATTCTACTTTATATCCAAAGAACGGGGGGGGGGGGGATAAAGAAATGAAAATAAAACATTGCGACGACAGACTAATGTCTCTTATACTTTCCACCGGTTCATGTAACGCACCGTCCAAGCTCCGGACATAAATCAACGTGTTGTTGCTTTGTTTTCTTCGCTCTTCCCTCCGTCGTTTCTGGTGGTAAATCGTCTTTAGCCGTTATCATATCCCTCTATCTCACTCATAATTTCGTGTTATCATCACGACACGTGTACACCTCTTCGTATATAGGACAAAGACGGATTAAGCGTCAGCAAAAACAGGTAGATAAATATTTAGCGTGGCAAATTTTGGAGCACATTATTAATCCTACTAATGACCTTTTTTTTTCTTCCAAATTATTCATTCGACCATTTCATCATATTTTGATCCGATAACCTAGTATATTATGTTGTTTATCGATCGTTTTAGCGATGAAAATTACAAATGAATGTCAAAAAAAAAATGTATACATATATAATATATATATTTATTAAGATCAATTTTCCTATTTCCGTCGCTTGTGCAAATCCGCCTTCGAATAGATATAGTATTGTAATATATTATAATTATATTATAATACTGAGCTCAGAACGTTTTACTACCATGATAACGGATTGATATGGACTACGTTACCGTGTTGCTGTAAATCGTTGGTCACCGTGAACCTGTCGTTGTAGCGATAAATCCACTGGAGCGAAATACGTTCGTCTGCGCTGTATGTACTTATATATGTATATTATAATTGTATTACTCTACCACGTAATCTAACACAGACAGCTCTGCAAACGTCGACGTGGCCACTGGTCAACGCACTATTGGTATACTCCTTGATAATTTACCGTATATATGAAAACTCTGAATTTTTTATTTTTTTTTACATTGCTCATGAACAAACGCACAACGCAATCGTACCTTTTTCTATAAATGATCAAATTTGTTTGACAAACTCCATGCTTTTATAAAACAATAGCTCAAATGATCACAAATTAATTAAAGTGTCCATAAAACACGTGGAACAAACCTACAAAAAAGGATTTAAAATAGTAGCAAATAATTTGACAAATACCAAATTCGATCGTATAAGGAGGCTTTAACACTAAACGTATCACAACGTTAGAGACATAATATTATATAATATTATATTTTAAAGAATTTAAATTTAGGTTGAAAATGAATTTTTGTCCTTGTGGTGCTAAATCAAAGTATAAATAAAATCATTAAATTCATATAATTTTATAGTTGGCAGATAAATATTTTGACGATTCTTTTGGTGTCACCAAAATGAGTATATCTTTAATTTATTGACTGATTTAATATTTTATCTTTACATAACACTTCCATAAAGCTTATATAAAATTTCACTTTGTTCTATGTAAATAAATATTCTAGAGAATTATCTGTGTATATCTGGGTGTGTATATATAATATTAATCCCACGTTTATGTGCTTGGCACCAAAGAAAATGTATAAATTTAAATTACTTCAACAGTTCTATTAAATTGGGAGCAGTTTAAGCTTTAAACCAAGTAAATCTTATAAGTATAAAATTTTCATTAATTTTGATATTAAATGTCTATTACTTTTAAATTAGTAAACTTATTAAAACTTTCAAAAGAAAGATATTAAAATCTTAAAAATAGAAGTTTTTTACTTAAATTTGTTTTATACTTGTAGTATATACGCCTACGCACAAAACATAAACACAATATGTCGGTTATTATGAACTCACATTACTTTATACAATTTGTTTCAAAATATTTATATAACTAATAAGTATTTTCCGGACTTTCCAGTTTATAAGCACCATTTCTTATCTGAAACTCTAATCAGAGAAAATGTACTGTATTATTTACGATTAATTTTATCCATCATAATTTGAATCCGTTATCATCATCATCTGTCAAATATTTTCGGTGTCATACATAACAAAATATTATATATATATATATATATCATATATTTAATGACATTATATTGTCATTCATTTCATTATTATAATAATATTACATAATACATTCACATAAACTTCTATGACACGTTTACTGTGTAAATAATACGATATCAAGATATGGACTAAATTAAATCTCAAACAAATCATGATTTTTTTTTTTTATCAAATAACAAACGAAACCAAATTTAGGGATTCAATCAAGTTTTTCCGAGTAATCGAAATGATACGCGTAACAATGTATATTTGCGATTAAAAAAGATTATTGTATGTTTTGGATATTTTGTATTAAAAATGATTCACTGTCCAAAAATACGATAAGTCGACGATGACGTAACAAACTTCATTGTTGCAAAATTTGTCACTGTCCAGCGTTATTATTTCGCTCTAAATGGTACAAGGTGTCATATTATTAAAACGGATTACTTACGGAAATTGCGATATAAGACGACCATAAGTTATAAATAACAAAACAAATAACAATAGCGTCAGTAAGAAAAACAAAACAAAATATTGTTATTCACCATAATATTATTAAATATGTAACATAATACAAATGTATAATACTATATTCATATATAATTATATTTAATATAAATCACAATATATTTTTTGACTATATCCAAATTTAAAAAGTCGTACTAGCGACAACTCTACTTATTCTTACATTGTTCGTTCGTGTACATTTAACCTATCTGTATAGCATCTTGTTTATTATGTATACAATATTTTTCCTCTAAATTAAAAGGGTATTTTGAAATGTATAGTTTAGTATTTTAGTAATAATATCGCTTCAGGTTGTACAAATCCGTATGACGAAATTTGCAAAAGAATAATATAGTAATATTATTTTGAATATCAAAGTAAATAGTAGGGATTATGTTTACATTAAAAATAATGTAAATATATTATATGTGTACTGTACACAAGAAATAGTTTAAATATATTTTAATATTATATGCCAGTAACGCCGCCATTACCACGTGCACCAATATTAAATACAACAGCGTCAACATTTCAAACATATTTAACTATTACTTACCTACCAACGCTTAATAAAGTTTATTTTTAATGTAGCATTAATGTAACACTATTGCAGTTGTAGATATTTTAATTTTCGTATTCAAAACTAAATAATCAATAAGCAAAACTATGAAGTTTATAAAATACAATATTTATGACTATATTTTTAGTAGAAAATTATTTTCACAACTTTAGAATTGAAAAAGTTTAATTCAGTTTCAAAAAGCATTATTAGTATTTGTTTTTACAACTCTACACCATATTCGTTTAAATTTATTTAACGGTGAGCTTTTTTTAAATTAATCTAAATCATTATGGTTTTTTTTTTTACTATAAAAATATTGTTATTGTATATTATTGTTTTGAAAATTTAATAATCCTCATGTTAACACATAAAAAATGTATAAATAATAATCCGTTTCCGGATTTATTTAAATAAAATATAAATACCTTTAGTGCCTATTGTTTAAACCTAAAAATTTATTTTTATTCAAGAAAATAAATTTCACAAAAAAAAATGTTGTTAAAAATTAAGAACATAATATAATATTATTACGTATTAAACATTATAATAAAAATGGTTAATCACTAGGGATTTCCATGTTACGTATACATTATGCTTTCGTTACTTCACTTCATCGTAAGATAATAGTGTGCAAATAATTTATTCAATTTTGGATATAACGATCACAAGAAAAGAAAATATTATCTGAATAATTGGACTTTAGATGAGATTGTCCAAAAATAGTGAAGATTAGTTAAAACCTTTGTCAGCAATTTCTGCATTTTTTTTAACTAACTGGGAACTTTTATGTTTTTTTAAACCTTAATCCGTATAATATATTAATATTTGTTACAACATGGTGTTTATAAATATTTATACAGTTCTATAAAATGTACTTTAATGTTCCTGTGCGTTTTAAAGTGATTTGATTTACGGATGACCAACTGTTTCGAAATAGAATAAAATAATTAGCTATTGATTTAGTTCTAGAACAATACATGCCTTGTAAAATGAGTTGGTTCTATCATTTGGCAGTGGAAAAATCAAATCTAAAAAATATTTATTTCACGATAAATAGTATTTATGAGTAGTAAATACTTGTATATGTTAGAACGAACACACACACACACACACACACACACACACACACACACACACACACGCATACATGTTTAACCATAATGAAGTTGTGTAAGCTATGCATGAACAGCCACTGATGTTTGTTGAACTCAAACCATGGGAAATGTGTTTGTATATTGATGAATCCTATCCGGTGCATGATAACAAAGTAATAACAAATAGACGAATAGATAACATACTCGTACTCTTGTCAAGAATAACTTAGTTGTCAAGGAATGGAAATTACAATGATAATAGTAATTTAGTTTATAATAATAGAAGCAGCCGTTGTATTGATCGTATATTATCTAAAGTTTTGCGGCAAGGAAAAGCTAATGATGGGTTAGTATAATCAAGGGTCATGTTATAAGACACAAATTTAGTTAGGCCATATATTTATGAGTCGAATAAGGTTGTACCGACATTGACTATACCCCACTCGTAGGAACTATGATTGAATCTTAATAATTCGCAACAATCCCTATTATCTCGATAGAACATGTGTGCCAGTGAATTAATAAGTTATATTAATCTTGTTTATCCTAAAATTATTTCAACTTATATTATTATTATTATAATTCAATACATTTTCTGTAAGTAAACGGTAGAGTATACCAGAGCATAATGTCATACATAACGTACGTAATTAAATCAATTTGACTGTCGAATAACACCCGAATCTACACAGAAAGTTAATTTATGGCTAGCAATAATAATATTGAAACATTTATTATCCTATTCAAACCGTTGATTTAAATATAAGATAGAATGTTTGGCAATATTGGTTTGCGTGAATCACGTAATAGCATAATATATATTCGGTGTTTTCGATGCGTTATAGTTATTGTTAGGCCGATGTGGACGGATTAATACTTGTAGCTATGAGTGATAGTTTTAGTACACTCGTGGCATTTTTCACTTTATGAGTGTCGTGTTGCGTATGCTTGGTCTTCGACGAAAAATCTTATTCCAATCTTCTCATTTTCGGGAGGTTTGCCGAGATTGGCAACTTTTATAATTAAAACTGGACGTGAGCCACGCTACACAAAACACGTTTCACGGATTCGTTTCGATCTTTTGGCACCGAGCAGTCATGCCCTTCACCATAACGAACACACGTAACATTGCGATTAACGTAGGCGTGCGCTTATTATCGCAGGACTTACAACATTGACATTGAAAAATTTTAATGATTCCTATTCGATACATAATGAATATGTTCGTTGGTCCACCGAATTTGATATAAGCGTTAGTCAAAAAAAAAAAAATAAAAGAAATTATAATAACTGAAATGTAGACTAGTATGGTAATCGTGATCGTTCTGGCTTTGTTCAATTTATTCTACGGTAATAAAACACTAATGATAATATTCATTCATCGCGTTTTAATGGTAATTTAATATTTAAATGCTTTTGTTATAGCCACCCTGAAAACATTGTTTTTTAATTAACAACCGAGTAATACAAAACGTTGTTTGCCCAATAAATTGGATACTTTATCAATATACTGCGGGCGCTGTATATTTTGAACACAAGTCCATTGGCTGAACCTAAATCATCGGCTTGTTTTCTTTGATTTCGAGACGGGAAGTGTTAAAGATTATTTAAGCTCGAACAAATCGGCTTTCTGACGTTGAAGTTTTATTGCTAATGGTGTTTTCAACTGTTTGATTGTTCTTATACTGTTCATTGATTTCCGTGCGATGAATCGGATTAGATGATAGTGGTTTTCGACGATGTATAAAAGTATAAGAATCGATATTTTTTCGTTGAAAGCAAAGTGTCATTGTTGAACGATCGGGTTAGTATTTTTTCTACAGCCAGTTAATCTCTATTGTACTATAAACTTTATGCGGACGAGTGACGACTTAGTACCGTTTGTGTTTCACAATTACTGATCTGTCAGTGATTAACGGTCGGGCAGTTTTTCTGATGCCGATAATCAAGTGGTTTACTTATACAAAAATACGGACGATCACAACTAACAAGACCAATATAAATTATACATCGATTACATTTTCGCATATTATCAACAATAATGTTAACAATCGAGCAGTGCAGTACGTTTAATAATACTACAATTCGTATTTAACGTGTAAAAAGCGTATACAAAAATTGTTTGTATAAAACAATTCACTTCCGAGAACAAGTCACATAAGTGTATTAGAATAGTCAATAATATTGTGGTCACAATAAATAATATAATTGGTGCGTCAAGCAAAAAAAATTACATTTCAATATTTGAATGCAATTCGTTATAAAATGGTATACATATAATATAACAGTATTTTACAGTCACACGAAATCACATTAATATTAAAAGGATTATTTTCGTACAACAAAATTGAAAACTATTATATAAGTAAAAAAAATGACATTTCAATTTTATTATTTTTTTTTTTATTGCATTCGTTTTTATCACGATTTATTAATAGTATTTTATTAAATTACGCCGCACTTTGTTTATAGTTGTCTTATATTCACCACAAATCAAAAGACCAGTGAAAAAATATATTACAAACAAACAAGGAAATTTGGTTATTTAATTAACTATTGAAATATTAATGTTAACTCATGCATAAATCCTAATTGCATAATCCAAAAAAAATCTAATTAAAGTTAACAAATCGATGTAATATTATACATTTTGAAAGTTGGTAAGAAAACCCCACGTGAAACAAATGGAAACACAGGAGTAGACAAATGAATAAACTTTAAGTTTTTAATAAAGCGTCTTTGAGTAAGTACTTTTATTTTAGAAAAAATTATATTTTCATTTATGGCACAAAGTTTGTTGAAAAAAAGAGTATAAGTTTGATCAAAATAAAATATTCTAAAGTTTAAAACTTTCTGTTATTTTGCATATTCAGATGAAATCTTACAAAATTATTTTTTCTGAAAATCAATACAAAGCCATAAAATATACCTACTTATGTAAAATGATTAATTCGTTAAGTAAAAAAGAAATTTTATTGTCATTAAAAAAGAAAATATTTAAATACAACTTTGTTATTACTATTCCAACTAAATAAATATTATAATGACTAAAATTATGATTTTAAAACTACTATAGTGTTACAATCTTACTCATATATTTACTTTATCGAGATCATAAAAGGTTGAAACATATTCACATCAATTCTGTAATTTTTAAATACAAGTTGTTCCAAAATTTGCACAATCATTTTAGTTCTACAATCTTAGAACATTCCAAGTTTTAAAATTCTTAATGATCTTTATACCATAACGTTACTTGTTAAACAACCTATTTCTATGGTCGATATACGTATTTAAAGATGAACCTTGAATATATGTTTTATTGAACATTTTTACGGGTTTAGAACAATAATAATTTCATCGACTTTCTAAAAATATTTTCAAATTTTGATCATTTATAACGTTCAACCTGTAAAATGAAAAACGAATCATTTATAGATTTTTGATGCGATATGACTAACCTTACTAATCCATTTAATAACAATATACTCACCTTGTACCAACTACTGACTCATTACTGCCTTTATAAATGACATAAATTACAACACTGTTAATAAGTATATAAGCAGATATAACTACTTTTTACTTTTGTATGGTACACTTGAAGAATATAATATATTTTTAACTCAAATTATGAAAAATATTTATACCTAGAGCGTATATAAAAATAATCTTTTAAAGCAAAACAACAATTTTATTTTCTTCAAACACAATAAAATTATTTTTCTACCAACAAGATAACAATGAAAATTAGATTCTTCAAATAAAAGCCCAATACCGCCCTTAAATTTATATATAATTGGATACCTACCTCGGATTTTAGAAAAAAAATACATTTTTCAATCTATTACAAGTATTATTATATAACATGGATTTGTGCAAAGTAAAACAAACAAAAAAAAATACAGAAAAACTAAAGCAATGGATTATTTCGAAATGTACTCAATTAAACACTGAACGAACGGAACCAGTTCGCCAAGACTTTTTTTGATAAATGACCTATTTCTATTAGTTGTTTATCTTTTAAATTTTTTTTTTTTTTATTATTATTTTACTCTAAGTTGAATCCATAACAAATTTTTAATGATACCTATATAATCAATCTCATTGCGAATAAGAAATATTCAATCAGTTCAAGCTCATTATAAATATTAAGTGTAATTACAATCGTCATTGTATATTTTTTCACGATATATAATATATAATCCACACGAACGAACGATATTAATTATTAATATTTAATTCAATGTTCTTGGGTATGGTCTGAGTATTCTCAGAAATATTTTTCTAGTCTGGACATCGCGCGTCATTTTTCTTCTTTTTAATTCATGAACGTTTTTTCTTATATATATATATATATATATATATATTACAATAAGCTTGTTACTAGATATTTGATTTGCATATCTATATTATTATTATATATATTACTACAAAACACATTAGGTCAAAATTTATTGCGACACGATGTGTTTTTTAATTTTATTATTGACTGCTTTACTTTCGAAGCACAATTGGTCGACTAAACTTTACTTTTTAAATTTGATTTACAACGTATAAAGTAATGTTGAGTAATGTTCCTAAAGATCTAACATTTAACACGTAGTAAACAATTTCCGTAGTTGAACCAAAGTATAAATAATTCTAGTTACCAGCTACGAATTTTGAAGAAGGCCCTTCCTTCCTCTGTGCCCAAATAAAATCACTGATCTCAACAACTAAAAATAAAAATTTAATAAAAAACTGAAAGTTTTCGATAAACTTGATTTATTTTTGGACGAAAAATAGAATACGTTTTGTCCAATATATCTTTATTATACGGAAATGTATTTAGGACGATAAAATATCTATTAATAGCAATACAATTACTTCAATAACATTATGTATACGACGTACCTACTATTATACATATGTATACTACACGTATGAGTAAGTATACTCTTCTAAATCACATTTTAACCAAATACCCTGACCATATAAAGTATAACAAATTAATTAATTTTTCGTTCAAAATTTGTTCCCATATTTTCATATTTTAATATGATTTAATGAGTGGCTGTTTATTTTCGTAGCTGCAACAACAAACAACTTCGACAGCAATCAACAAATTATATAAACTATACGAATGATTTAAATTGTAGCTTTCGATTTTAACTCATTATGACTACAGATTGCTTCGATATATTATGGAATATTGATAAAAAAATTAAATATTTATAACTCGAAACAAATCTTTTCTATCATTACTGATTATTTTTAATTTTAATTATAATTTTTCATTTGTTATAGTCACATCACAGCAGATTATTATTGATTAATCCAATTATAATATTGTTATATGATATTTCAAAGAATAAGAAAAAAATAACCAATAAAGGGTAAAAAAATTATACAAAAAAAAAATTAAAAACCTACATGATTATTTTTAGTTTTGACAGAAAATTAGTTATTTTTGTAATTTTATTTTAAACAGGTACTCGATTGCGTATCTTAGCCATTGTTATTGTTAATCTTAGTTCTCCGAGTTGTGTACAAGTTATGTTCATCTTTAGTTCATTAACAACGTTGAGCACGTATTATGTAACGCAGGTTTTGAAACGACACTTTTTCCAAAGAAGTGTTTATCGAGAAAAATACCCATTTCTATTGAAAAGCCAGTAACTTTTTGGACCGATGTGAAATCGTTGGTGGACTAAATTTTACACGTATTTTTCAGCTCGTTTCCCTATTACGATTTAGCACGTTATGCCACGTGAACATCTTAAATCTCGTACAAGTTTTCAGTATCTCACACAACGTACTCATGCGAGAATGTTTATACTTTACAGTATAAAAATAATAATATTAATATAAATTTTTTATGGACAACGCAATGGGAAAAACAAGTATACAGGTGCAGTGTGTACAACAGTTGTGTTTATTGTCATTTTTCAATTTAAACGTAAGTAACATATATGTTGTAATGTATACGACAACGACGAGAAAACGGAAAAAACTCGATAACAATTTTACCCTCCCGGAGTCGGGGACTGGATGTGTAATATGTATAGCGCTCAAGATATTATTATTATATGTGCCACATGCATTATTTAGGGATTGTTTGAACGATGTGTCAAACAATAATAACATTGCAAAAAATAGGTACGTAATATGCAGTGCGCGTCATACACACACGCACTGCACCATACAAGTCCATGTACCTGTGTAACAATATATACTATGTATAGTATTTTGTGTACTGTGTAAAATGTATAATATATATGAGTGAAAGAGCGAAAGCAAAATATTGCCAACGACAAACGTTCGAATAATAATAATAACAAAAATAATAATAATTATTTTATATTTAAAACATAATACACATAACATAATATAAAGTTCCATACAGCAAAAACTATATGGAGTAGGTCATATGAATATATATATATAAAGGTAATATGGATTATAAAATAATATGTGTACTTATAATAATTGGTATAATTACATTATCTACAGTGAGTACGACATCGTGGTTAAGCCAGTGGCAATTAATTTTTTTTCCGCGCTACGACACACTTTGTGCACAACAAAATCTCAACGAGACTACTTGATATACACACTTCTTTCGTACGTCCGAGTTTATAATATTATATCGTAAAAGAACAAAAAAATATTATTTTAAACATTAATGTCTCTCTTGTGTCGAACTGTGTACTATTATTGTTAAAAATAAAATCTCGATGTTTACGAAATCCTGTGTACTTATATTTTGGCGTGTAGTGTTTAGTATCGATTTACAGTTGAGCAGAATTCGTTTCTGATTGCCTAGGAAAATGTGCCATCGATTTACATTGTAGTGAATAATGTCGATTTAATACGAACGAGCGAGTTAATCCACACGCGTTGTAGAATGAAATACACCGCAGCGATGTGATGTGAGGAAAAACAGTATGATGTGCAGCGGATTTTCCGGAGTCGTTTTATGCGTAAAAACGCGTAACGCGCGTGATCGGGTCAGAACGATTTAAACGTCAAACACTGCCCCGGGTATGATATGGTGCTGATCTGTCGTACGGCTACCGGATGCGATGGCAGTCACCGCGGAAATGATGTGTCGGACGCACGACGACAAGGGAATTACTGTGGTGCGACGCGCGTGTTCAATGGCCGTTTTTGCCTTTGGGCGCGGTGGTGGACGGCACCACCACGTGGGTCTCGCTCAGGTCGGTGCTGTCGACGGACGCGTCGTTGTACTCGGTACTGTAGCCGCCCCGGAGGAGTTCGTCCACCGTCTCAGCGGAAGTGACGGCCGCGGCGGTGGAGTAGTCGGCGGACGCGGCCGAAGTCACCTCGGCGCCGGCCGCGAGTTGCCGTTGTTCCGACGTCATAACAGCTGCACCATCGTTGGTTTCTACTTCTTCCGCGGAGGACGACGGCGGCTGAGAAGACGACGACGACACGGTGGTGTGCGGCGGTGCAGGCGACTGGTTTCCCCGGCCGTACCGTCTGTGCAGATAACCGGATGTGTCACCTGCACCGCTTTCGCCGCCACCGCCACCGCCGCCAAACTCCTCGCCCGGTGCATGTAACACGCCACCGCCGTCACCACCGCCGCCGCCATGGCCGGATCCGTAATCGCCGGCGCCGACCGCGTGCGACTCGTCGCGGTTCTTGTACTTGATGAAGTACACCTCGGGCTTGAGCGGCTGCGTGACCGGTGGCGGCGGTATGTGTATGGGCGGCGCCTCCTCCGGTTTGGGGTGCAGCACGTAGATGAGCGTCTTGTCCGAGTGCTGCGGCGGCGGTGGTATGATTGGCGCGGCGGGTGACGGCGCGGTCGGTGCCTTGATGAACACGATCTGATAGTTCTTCTTGGGCGGCACGTTAGGCATGATGACACGCTGCTTGCGGGGCGGCTCGTCGTCGGGCGGCGCCACGTGCACGTATATGGACTTGTGTATGATGGGCGCCTGATGCTGTTGCGCGTAGTCGTATCCGCCGCCGTTGACGGACGCGTAACCGGAACTGCTGCCGCCGGCACCGAAACCGGGCGCGTCGTGATCGAAACCGGTCGGGTCGAACGACATCGGACCTGCGCCGGGCCCGTCGTCGAATAAAGGCGATGACGAGGACGCGTGGAGCGGTGGCAGGGCGCCGGAGAACGGTGACGTGGACGTGTGGAGCTGTGGTGAGGCGGAGAACGGGGACGAGGATGACGGGACGGCCGGTGAGATGGACGAACGGAACCCGGGGGACGGGACAAAGTCCGTGAAACCGGTCGAGTCAAAATTGACGTTTTCGCCGCCGCCCGTCTGGTAGAAACTTTCCGACTGTTCGTTGTACCCCCCGCCACCACCGCCGCCACCGTTACTACCGCCGACACTTCCGCCCGGGGACGAGGGCCCGAACCTAAAGTGTTCTGTCGCGGGTCCCTGTTGATGGTACTGTTGCTGCTGTTGCTGCTGCTGCTGTTGCTGCTGCTGCTGCTGCTGCTGCTGCTGCTGGTGGTGCTGCTGCTGGTGGTGCTGGTGTTGCTGCTGCAACGGGTTCTGGTGCTGCGGCTGATTGCGCGATTGCTTTTGAAGCTGCTGCTGGTGCTGGTGCGGCTGCATGAAGTACGGTCTGCTGATTGGTATGTCCAGACCAAGGTCCGGCGCGCTGACCGGCACGATGAAACGCTTCAGGGGTTGGCTGCTCTTGAACGTGCCGCTTTCGCCGACGCCGTGGTCGATGTGCGTCGCCTCCAAAGTGCCGTCATCGTCGTACAGCGACCGCAGCCTGGTCTCCTCGTACGAAGCGTCCGTCGTTTCCTCTTCTACCGATGACGATGACGACGGTGACGAATCGCAACTACTGCACACCAACAGCACCGTGAAACAAGCGGCGGACAGCTGTCGAGAAAACAAAAAAATAACCACCCACGCACGCGCGAGATAATATTAAAATATTCTAATCCATACGCGTACAGTATAATTTAGTGATAAAATGCATATATGGACCAATGTTTAACCCAGGTTCACGAAAATACGAAAAAAGAAGTAATGGAAATATAAAAAGGCAACAAGCCAGACATACGCTCTTTTATTAAGAGAAAACGGTTAGAATGGTTTGGTCACTTGGTCACACATGGAGAACGGATGAACATATAATTAAACATGTGTTAGTCAATAAAATTAAATAAAACAAGACCTGATAATCTAGAACCTAAAACCCGATGCATTGATGTAGTTGCCCAAGATTTATTAATTTTAAACCAGAATGCAACTTTAGAAACAGCCAAAGAGATGGATGGAGAGAGATTTTGATGGCAACGCTGGTCCTTAATGGACCGTTATAAAATAATTCATATATAATACATCATACATGTAACATAGAAAAAAATGCATATAATACGTTGAACACATAATTTAATATTATATCATATATCAACACAGTAAAAAGGCGACAACCAACGTCTAATAAAATCAGATACGTTTACGGTGGACATTGTGACCAACGCGGTAGACAGGTCCCATACACTTGACGTCACCGCCGGTATAAACGTCTGATTTAGACAAGCGACCCACCATTGTGTCAAATATAATATATATATATATGAAACCATTATTATTAATGTTCATTGTTATCACGTGTTAATGATGTGTAATGAAACGCTTTTAATGTTCCAGGAAATCGATTCGTACAGTTTAACGAAATATTATTTTACCCGCCAGTATTGTTATTTAATAAATTTAAATTATTACATTTTTAATAACCGTTTAAATTGAAAAATATTATACCATTTCCGCATATAATATTATTAAATTGTTATCACTGCTATTATACCATAAAGATAATCGCGATGCTCGTATATATAATACAATCAGAAATTAAATAATATTAATATAAGAAATTATCTTTCATTTAAGTATTTTAGCCATACATTGTATAACAAATTTAACCAAGTTAAAAATGTATTTCTCAATGGTATATGATAACTCATATCTATTTTAAGTTGTACGTCCTGTTTCGGGGATTCGGGGGATTTAAGAAAACGTCTGCCAGATTAGATTAACGGAAATAATGTGAGTTATATTTATTTTTTTCCTAGTGATTTCTTTTCCTGTCAGCATACTGTATTTGGTTGATATGAATCGTTAAAAATGTATTCGAAATAATAATAATACAATTTTTAAAGGAAATTTCATGTAAATTATTCCGAAAAATGTATCTAATGCGATTTTTAAAAATATATGTCAAACAATAATGTTAATGTAAATACGGACAGAAGAATGCGATAAATTTCTAGTATTGGTTGGATGAGACGTAAAACAAAACTCAAACGAGTTGCACAGACAACATCCCCATTGTTGAAAATGTAAGGAATAGTTTCTTCATCATAGAGCTCTTTTTCTCCAATCACAAAAAACGAGAGTATTTTTTTATTTTTATTTTTTTGCTATTTCCATTCTATTCAATTCTTCGATACATTGTGCTGCGAATTTTATATGAAATAAGAAAAACCCAATGTCATCCGTAACTACGAAAATGTGTTTTAGCGTTTCGGTAATATTTGACGTATATTTTAAAAGCCAAAATGTAAAGCGTGCAATTTTTTCAAGGATAGTTCATCCGTCCGAAAAATTTTCAGCTTCGTTGAGACTCGAATGATTATTTAATAAAAATATATGATAAAAACCCATTCTTACCGAGTAAAAATACTTGATGCCCATTTGTGCCGAGTTTCACGACGAGTAAAATATTATAATATTATGGTTGATGTCTTCCACCGAGTGAAACATATCCGAACTTATGACCACAATAAACATAACAAAACTAAACGTGAGACACAACAGCGGTGACCGTAAGAACCGTGCACGCTACCGGCTTTACCTTTCGGCGGAAAACACGCGAGGAAGGAGAAAAACAAGTCGGGAGACGGGGGTTAGGAACGCGAGAGGATAATGTAACGTAGGTAGACCACAAGGAGAAGGAGAAATACACTTTCCTTAACGGTCCTGGGGTAATATAGGTACATGATAAGTGTATTATTTTTATTATTTTTTCAACAAATACGATCGCGTCGAGTACAGCCGACTGACATAACGATTAGAATCAGCATGTTATACACGCTAATCATTTTTCGTTTGATGTGCCATTGGACTGATTTTTATTAATTAGATATTACATAAAATAATGTTACGAAATATTGACTGAGGACTGATTAAATTATGAAATGGTCTATTATACGTATTAGGAGATGATATCTCTCAGTTTGCCAATATGTATCATATATTTATATCTATAATTTTTTTTGTTTGTTTTGTTTTGCAGGTAAGACATAGTGGATTCAAGCGACAGCGTACATTTTTAACTGCAGTCACCGGTCTACGTATGGTTATCATTAGTCATTATAATATTATTACTTTATTTCAAAAATCAAAATTAATGTTAATGACTGCAAATAGTCCATTTTCTGTTGTTTCGTCACAATCCGTTAAGATAAAATATCATGACTATACAATATGTATTAAACGATGTTCGCACAGTGATCATTTTTATCCGAGTATAATAATAATAATAATAATAATAATAATAATAATGTAATGTTACTACAATAATATTATCTAGACAATTTTATTGCGTAACAAAGCGCAATGTGCACTTCTAAATCGACACTTTTAGACACTTATTCTTGTAAATAAATAGTTCTGTAAATCGGTTCAATGGGATAAAAATTATATCGAAAGACCGTCTTTTAGGATGATTCGTGTTAATTCGTTAAAACTCCATTAAGGCTGAGGCGTTTGTGTGCAATGGCACGGATCCAAAATGCGTCAACACACACTTTCTCCGCGGCCCTTTTCGAAGTTTTCCGAATTTGTTCTTCTCCGATGATTTTCCATAATAATTTTATTCGGGACGAGTATAAAACAACAACGGTCTCGTCATTCTATTAAACGTTACACCCACGGAAGAGTGTATAATTTGAACGTTAATTGCTTATATCCAGTTTGCATTCTTATACAAGAGGTGTAAATTAAAACATTTCTCCGCGAACGTTACATTGCTACAGAAAAAAAAAACACATTTCTGTAACGATCCTTTTCTTGTTTTTATTAGTTTCATTTTTTCCCCCCAAACTGTAGTACAAAAAAACATTCATATGACACTGCAGTATATACATATGCATTATAATAGTCCAACACGGTCAGGTTATTAGTTGACATATACATTTATGATACATTGTTGTTTTTAATATAATAACAATATACCTACGTACAGTAGATCACTATAATTTACGATCCTATAGTTTAACACTAACTAAATTAATAAAAAATTATTGCACTTGCACACAATATGATGTACGATTATTTACATCAATATAGCAGATTCAAATTCGACAGATTCACATATCACAAAATTCAGTGAACTGGATAACATTATAAATCAAACTGATTAGCCATTAGGTAACTGTTGAGAGATTTATAAACACAACAGATGTAAATTCTACGATTATTATTTTACGTTATTAAAACATTTCAAATTGATATAAAAAAAACCTTTGGAGTGCTTTATTGTTTTGGGTCGACTATATGGCACTTAAATCTTTTATAGAATGAAATTAATTTATTTCCATATGTCAAATGTGTGTTACGCTAAAAAACACATGAAAAATAATTTTTTGTGTAAATAAATCAATGGGAATTTTTGAGACCAGCATTTTATTATATCACGTTTTTACCACATGATGTAATAATATTTTTAAATATAATAAACACTGTTTAACACTACTTATTTAATTAAGTTAAAAATACAAAATACCTTTTTAATTAACCAGAGGTACTTTTTTAAGGTGAAAAATTAAAAATAATATCATTGTGTTTACACAAGATTTTATAAATTAAAAATCATTTTGGAATTTACTCAAGACAAATAGTTTGGCACATAGGTGTTCCAAAATCGAATCACATTTAGGATTTGATCTAATTGTTCTCCCCGTAATGAATTAAGTGCTGCATCTTGAACGAACAATAATACAAGTACTATTACATTAGAGTTCAATTATATTTTCGTAATGACCTACATGTTATTATTATATTCTTCCTACGTTTTACTTTTATCTAAAAACAAATGAAATATCAACACTTGGTGCTATACAATTTAAATACCACTGTAAAATTTAATTAAAACATTATATTTGAAAATGAAATATTAATTTCAAATTAATATAATAATAATTTAAGTAAATGGATAATATAATTTTTGTAAAATTAATTTAAATATATTTAAACATTCTAAACATCAAATAAATGTAAAAAAATGTTACAACTAATTAATTTAGTCTAGATGTAATATCAATCAAACACAAACAATTATATTTTAAAATATTTATTACTAAATTTAAAAATACTAGAAAAACGTATATTCTTCATAACATACATTTGAATATATTAATTTCATGGACCAATAACAAATTTCCACGAAACAAATAGTATTACAATCCATATACTTTTGTGAAAATGTAAGTTTATATTCCCTGCCGTCAGGATAAAAAATATTTTTTACATTATAAACATTTTTAAATTGGTTTACTTATGTAATGTATATGTTACGAATACGACAAACGCTACAAAGAAACACTAACAACATTCAGATAATCACAGTATGCCTGCTGTGACGAAAACCATTTCTGTAATGCTATAATATACATATTTAATTACCATGGACGAAACTATGGTCCTCCTGAGTGGTAATATGTCCTAATGTAATACAGATATTCGTTAGTACAAATTTCGGGGTAACAATTGTAATCAATTAATGTTATTAAAGTGGGTAGTAAAAAAAAACCTTTTTAAATAGTTTTTAATACCAACCCGAACAAATGAAAACCTGCAAACGTCGTCCATTCAACCATGAGCCAAGACTATTCGGATAATCTAATTTTAAAATAATACAATCATATGGAACAAGTGATAACTAAAAACATAAATGTCAATAAAGTAGTTGAATAATTCAAAAAGTTAATGCCATTTAAAATAAGTTATTTTTCCTCGCGATACGTAATCCCACTGCATATTTGCATAAATTCATTTGTTTATTTTTTATTTATCACGGATATTCGTTGGCTATTATGAGGTTGAATGAAGGCTTATAGAAATATATATAGTTTCACCAATTTTAACTTACATGATAATCATTGTGTAAAATACACGGTTTGCCTATCCAATAAAGTGAAAAAATGCATTGAATCCAAGCGTATTACGATTATTATTATTGTTATTATTTCTTTATTATAAAATACATTATAAAACCACTTTAAATGCGTATTAAGCGTTTAAGTGAAAATATGTATAGAATGTTGCCGTCCACTCCAACACAGCAATACGATTTTCACGGTTTCGTATATTATTTTTATTATTATAATCGTATTACCTAAATATTATGCTATTATGAACACGGTATTTGTATATGCACGTTTAACGTACGCAAATAGACGATTTTTACGTTTATCGAAAATCACGTATCGGCGGTACACGTCATTATAACGCGCGTTATATGAATTCGAATTATTAGAAAACAAAACGAAATCCCATCGTATGGTTATTAATATTGTCGTGGATGTTTTGCGTAGGAATTGAAAAAAACGTTGATAAAAATTTTCATTTCTCCACGACGACAAATATTGAACAAGTATGAAAAAAAGGTGCTGATCACACATGTTATTCAGTGTGTGTGTGTATGTGTATGTATGTGTGTGTGTGTGTGTGTGTCTGTGCATGTGTTATTATTTGCAGTAATAATAATATGTTATATAACACACGCTTTGCACTCGAATTATGTACGGTACAACAATAATAAAAATAACAACAACAACTATACGCATTAATGTCGACACGTCTTGGCAATAATGGTTTCCACGTAAACATCTGTTGTACCTACAGGTACCTGTATCGGGTACCAAATTATGTTGCGGAAATCAACTGAGATGATTGAATTATTAATAAATAACCCCATTACGATAATAAATACTTTTGAAATGTCCTAAAAGCGTGTACTGCAACATTATTTTGCCGCGGCACTGGGAGTTAAGACAAAGTCCGTTATAATATTGATCCGCGTGCGGTTCCGGTGTTACAGGCAATTATTATCTGCGAAACATACCATATTATACTGAGCTATAATATAGCGCGCGTATCATGGTCACCACCGACGACGACTGCTGCAGTAGAATAGGACGTATTTCCAACGATATTATAATATTGTGTTTCCAGCGAGTGCAAGATGAGTGTGACCCTCACGCGTTTTTTGGTTATCAGTGACGTTACTATTTTTTTTTTTTTTTTTAATATACAAGTCGAGACTAAGGGAACGCCATGTCCGTCGTTCACACTGTTTTGCATGCATTTTGCATTGAAACCTGAAAGAGAAAAATAAAAACATTATAACAAACATGTGATTAAAATCACATGTTTATTAATTTGTTCCTTTTTGGTATTTTTATCACCGCCGATGGTTAACAATCGGAATTGTACATAGGGTGACAAATTTTGTTCAGAACTTTTTTTTTTTTTTGGACGTCAGAAAAGTATTAGATTTATCAAATGTATCCGTGCTGCGTAGTAACTGAAAATCATCAAATATGATAATAGTGAAATATGCTAACGGCCGCGGCTACAGCAGCCGTATAATAAATAAGGTAATACTAAGTACCCATCGGCAAGATAGAACGACGATATAATTTGATTGATTGAAAATTACCACCATCGTAGAGACCATGGGTTAATGTATAGTCACGGCGACGTTATATTATGTAAGACTGGCGAATGCTTGAGATTTTTTACTTTTAATCGTATATTCACACAAAACCGTAATTAATATAATTTAATCATAAAGTTATAACTTATAAGAGACCTAAAAAGTCTCTTTATTCCTCCCATTCGATTTCATTCATTGTTTCGTTGCCGTAAATAGTTTTTGATAAAAACAATGATATTCTACGATAACCATTACCGAGTTATTAAAAAAAAAAATCACGGGCCCAATACCTTTTTAGCTATTAGTATTCAATTTATTGAAATTGATTGTTAACAAGTGTTTAGATTTTTTCAACATTTTTGTTGAACTGTAATCGCTGTAGGTTACATAGATTTCTAAAACATTTTATTCACAATAATACAAAATTGTTTGAACCGTCTGGATGACTAAAATAATCTAGTCTAATTGCATGCTTAATATGAAATATGAATACATAATCACACAAGTCATATGCATAAAATAACTAATACATATTTTGGTTCATTTTATTATATATCATAATCAAAATAATATATGATAATCTCTAATTATCTCGGTTTAATGAACTATACTTTTTTGCATAGATGAAATCATTTAACGTAAGGTCGATGGATACCACCTTGGCACCTGCTATCATTCCACCATGCCTTGTATATGAGGATAACTACCTATTTTGTTATTGTATTATATGATTATATGTATACAGATTGTAAACTTTCCATTTTAATAATATTAAAATTAAAAAAAAATATATTTATAAATAAATAAAATTTAAATCATAATATAAAAATTAGATAAATAAAAAAATAATTAATTAAATTCAAATATGGTATTAGGTATAAAAAAGTATGATATATACGAGCGTTTAATTTGTCAGTAGCGGATGAGAAGCATTGTCTTCTTCTTTTATACAATATAAATCAATACATTTTTGTCAAAAGTTCCGTCAGTTTATGAAATATAAAGAAAAAATGAAACACTATTTTTAAATTTATAATGACTTAAAAATAAAATTTAATTTAAATTTTCGCAGAATGATTCAAAGTTCTGACTTTGCATTACACAGCAATAGAGTTCGTCTTTATATTATTTTACTTAGTACTTATACAACCGTTTTCGTTTGGTTTGATACCAATCTAATGCGTATTTCCAACTATATTAATAAAGTAATTCAGCAAGCATAAAACGTCAAAAAGGATTATTATATTATTTTCTTAAGTCTGTTAGGAATAATAATAGTTGGTCCCCCAACCATTGGAAAAATAAATAAACATAAAATATAAGATGCTTTCATACTTGAATTCATACTGCGTATTATCAAATCGATACGATTTTATGAAATCGAATTAATCATTATAACGTTAGCTGTTCTACATAATTAATTCATCGTGATCCTTTAAAAGGACGCCACACCCGCATGTGTTGTCTCCATCCTACAAACGTACAACATAGCAAATCTGCGATCAGTAAAATCAATTTTGTGTTCTTAACTTTAGTACTAGAGTACTAAACTGAACTATTATCTAACCTAAAGGGAAGTATATTATCTGTGTTTTCTCGTAGGTTTTTGTGACATTTTAATTTCCAAGCAAATTATGACTATGTAAAATATTACAATTTAAAAAAACTCATATAAAATCAATTAAAAGTACTCAATTAAAATACTATAAAAAAAACTACGAGAAAATACAGATAATGTTATTCACTTTAAGTTTGATAATATATTATTCTGTTATTAAAACTAACAATACAATATTACTCTTTCTGGATACAGATTTGCTATGTTATACGTTTGTATGACGGAGACAAGGCATGTGGATGTGGTTTTCTTTTAATTTTAAGTTAATTGAAAAATTAAATCCAAGTTCCATGTAACTTACATGTCTCTCAAATTTAATCTAAAAGCAATAATTTTTCGTAGGTATTTTTTGTGCTGAACATTTATGATATATCGTACGTAATATTTCCACCAAGAAACTTTTTATTCGACACTGTTACAGCCATTTTCCTTTTTTTATATATAATATATATTTTTGTATTAAATTCTAAAATGATTCAATACTTGAAAATATCAAAAATATAACATTATGTTGTCAAATATTTTTAATCAATTTTTTTAATGTAACACTATGATCTGCTTACTACTTATACGAGTATTTTTACTACATACAAACAGTGGCATATTTTCAAATTTTTTGTAGGAGGGGGATAATAGTTAATCTTGTAATATTAATATAAATGAATGTTCTTTGTATCTACAGAGTAAGTCATTCATAAATGTTAATTTTTTTTTCTTCTGAGGGAGGTGGAAGGTCCAGACCTGGGATCCTCCTCCTCCAATAATATCCCACTGTATACAAACAATTTGTCATAACTCATTTGGCTGAAATAAATTACAACATTGACAGTATACATATTAGGTAAATGTACCAAATTAACTTCAACTGTTTGACGTATAAATTGACAATATTCATAAAAAATGTATTTTATTTATTTAATTTTTATAATTAATTATTCATAATCGAACTAATACAATTTCTAAACACAATAATTGATGGGTAATTAACATTATCGACATTCTGATGATTCTAAGACAATTATTTTATACTTAATTTTACTTAATTTCAATTAATCATAATTTTTTTGTTAACTAATTTTTTACAAAAGATTTACCATAAACCTTTCAAAAACAAATATCAATTTTTTGTATGTCACCTTTCAAACATTTAAATACCTCTAAAAATGTATAATCCTGTCATAAAGGGTCCATGTTCTCTCGTGGGACATTTTATATTTTACTTTCTCGGTTCGTATTTTATTTTATATTATTTTTTTTTTTTTTAGGGCGACAAACTTTATTATTTTTGTATGAATATTGAATAACATACCTAATAGATTTTTTCTTTTGTAACTTTAGGGCTTGTCAACAACCTCGTAATAATTTGTCTCATTTAAAAAAAAAAAAAAAATCAAAACTTATCAAATGTCTTATATTTAAACAATATATTGTAAGTTGATTTAATTCAGTTCTATATCTCAAAATACAAAAACTTTTTATGTTTCATACATTTTATCCCACCGTTAAGTAAAAAATTATGTATCAAACTCAGATTTTACTTAAATATTGTTAAATACTATAGTAATATTTTAATTAGCTAGCTTTAAAAAAGAAAATGTTAAAGCCATGTACTTTATTAAATAAAATTACCTTAAATTACCTTTGCACGAAATGTTATTTAAATTTTTTATAATTAATTTTTATTTTAAAAAGTATGGGTAAAAATAAAACATAAATTATAATATTTCTAAGTATCAAAACATATAATCCGCACAACATTGTACTTGTCATTATACTTATTTATATAGTCTATTGTAATAGATAAAATGAAAAATGACAATTTTCGACTCTTAACAAATACGTTTAGGAATTTATAGACAACATAGAATGATTCAATTTGGATTTTTGCAAGAGAAATGTTAAAAATCTTAATTTAACAGCTAAATGATAAGAAAATGTAAATAAATCGGTTTTTATAATAATAGTAAGCATAATATTATTGCAATAATTTACTCGTATTTACTTAACAATAATAATTTCATGGTTGCTAACAAAGCTAAAAAATAAAGCTCAAGGCTCTTAATTATATTTAGGATATATTTTTATTGCAAAAGCACTTAAAAACCAATTAAAAATCAAAATGCATTATTACTACATTGTTGCCAATTATCATTTCATATAAAAAAAAAACATCGATATTGATTAATTATAATTAACTATCTAATCAATGCATTTATTTTGTAACATAAGTATAAATTCAGTTATGCCTAAAATTAAAGTTAATTTATTTATTGAAATTATAAAAATAACTTTAAAATACAAAAAAGAAAAATTTAACAATAAATAGCAGATTTTAGTTATGCTAGGTTAGATTTTAGACTAAGCAATTATCTCAATTTTTATATATATATAATATAATAAATATTTTTAAAAACGATTATAAGTCGAGCTAAGTACAAAAGAACATCTAGATTACTGTCAAGGTTTACCGATAGGTAAATAAGAGCAATTTGAAAACGGACCTTTTTAAAGTGAGTACACATTTAATGTGTTCAATTTTATTAAACATTTAAATATTTAGACACTATTTATAAAAAGATTGATACCCGCAACGTTCAAAAATGTATTTCCAAAATTAAAAATCAGTGTCTACGCTATATTGTACCTATAGTAAAATTGATTTCACTGATCGTTTACAAAATTCTTCTATGTCCATATAGTTACTTTATTATTTCATTCGTGTTTATGACAAAAACTATTGTCTAGTAGTCTAGTGGTTTTATAGGTGTATGTGTAAAAGGGACATGGAAATTCAAATTTTAAAATATATTATCTACTTTGTACATTAGATAAGGAATAATTGTGTGTAAACTACTTGGATGGGTATGTTAAAACCGTAGAGAAAGGTTTGCAAATTAAATTAGAAAGCGACTATTATTGTATTTTAAAAATGATTTCAAACCGAGCTGCTTTTACAGTTCTTTTCAAGTTTTTTTGTAAAATAATCGAAATTATATAGTTTTGGAACGCAAAATACAATTCATGGCTAATTTCTAATGGAGTGATATGCCACATAAAACTTTTGAAACACATTTACTTCACTTAAAAGTAAAAAGTATTCTCTGAAAAAAACACATTATTGTAAAACCAATAAGCTCTCTCATTTCGTTAAAAATCTAAGATTTTAATTTAAAATATAAAACTAATATTATTAGATTTATCACAGCGTAACTTGCAAATATTTTTTCATAAATTATCTTGAACTGGTGTCAGAACTACCACGTTATGAAATATATTATTCAAAATTATATTTTAGAACAACGCTGTTTTAGTATAACGTATAAAATGTACATAATCAAAGTACAAATATTACAAACAACTAAATATCATTAAAACTCTTATTAAATATTTTATTTAGTTGTATTTGTTTAAAGATTATGATTTACTGAATTATATCGTGAGAGTTCAATAATCTTCAAGGGGTAACTATAATAGAAGGTCCGTGCAATAGCTATACTTATTTTGTGTTATTATTTTCAATGTAATACAAATAAATTCGAATAAAGTAGAATATAAAATTGATAATAAACTATACATTTTCTTAGGTCACGCAGTTACTACATTAAACGCAGTCCATTCTTTATCAACTTTACATAATATTATTATTTAAATTAGTTTTATAATATTGTATTTTATACGACGATTCATGCCTATTTTATCGCTTAATCATGGACAATTGTAATTTACATTCTAGATTATAAAGGTAAATCGTAAATCGTAATAATATTATAGTAAAAATGTCATGAATAATATTATACACTTTGGTCATCCTAATAGCATGGTGTTTAAATAACCAGTTAATTTAAATAAGAATAAATGTTACACGGGATTACATAAGGGCTAGTCTAATAAATTTTAATTTACTTAATTATGTTATGTATGCAACTCGTTAAATTTTAACATACACATAAAGGTTCTAATCTAAAGGAATAATAATTGTTTTGTTGACTTGTAATACTCAAAGGGAAACCTTTAATCATTTGTTATTCATTCTGTTTATATGGTAATTTCTTTTTCTTGTATACAGTACTATAGTTAACTTTACTATACTACATAGTGCAATATTACATTTTTTGTATACTGTAATTAATTTAAATAAAATTATATTTTACTGTTCCTTTGATTTTATTTCCGATTCCTTATTCGTGATCCTAGACAAAGTTTTACTATGTACTACTATATTAGATTAAAAAATACTTTGTATACATAATAGAAATTAATACTATGCCGATATTTTATAGTTTATAATAATCATAATAGTATAATTAAGATTAATTTCTATTCTTATATTATTTTTTTTAACTTTTTTTTATTTTAGAAAATTGTTGTACTTAAACTATCAAACATGGTATCGATAATTTCAATTGAAAATTCACATATACATATATTATAAGTATAATAATGTTTTAAACATAAGTAATATGTACCTACTATATGAATAATTAGTAGTATACTATTTTACGCTTGAATATGTCAATGTTAAAATATGAATAATCGTACATGCATAACCTATGAATATATGGATCTGAAACGGACAAACATTTTTTGTATAAAAGCTGTAGTGTTATCTGACCACGTAATATAGTGCTGTAAATTAAGCACTCTGCCTGTAACAATATTTTCACACTTAACGAGCATTGGTATGGAGTAAAAGTTCATCATATTCTGCACAAGATCCCTTCATACATCAACGGAATGCATATTCCACGTCCAGATCAATCATCCATATGCATCTGGCATCCCATGTTCACATTGGACAATATTTTTAAAATAATTTGAAAATAAAAATAAAATGTCAATCGTAGTGTGCGTGTATAATATACGTATTGTATCCGATATCGGCGGGATATGTGGGATGAAATTTCCCGACCAACGATGTATTTAGAAAGAAAAAAAAGAATCTCCGTTATTGAGACGCGTATCATGTTAATATATTTTTGTTGTATTCCGTTAGACAATTCGAACATTGCGAATGATTCATCCGAACTCAAAAGAAAAGATATTGCTGGTTATAGAAATCAATAACTCATCTATATGAGACTCTATACCTATATAACTACAGTTATAAATTCGGAAAACAAATAATGCTTACACATTTTCCAATCCAAAATAATATCTAAACAACAGATATATTTATATATATATATTGAACTAAACATGAAACAAAATATAATTTCGATTTACTGTGTGTTGGCTACGATAATTCCGATCCATTTAGGTTTTAATTTATTCACAAAGCTTGTTTGCGTATTATAAATGTAAAATAAAGTTGTATCACTTTCACATTTTATTAAACAAACTGAGTACAAAAATAAATATCAAACCTGATATTTGTTAATGATTTACATAATAATATATTTAACAATTGATTTTATTTTGCACCATTACGGTATAATATGATTATTATGAAGCCATATGATAATCATAATGATGATGATACAAAAGCATTATATCTTGAATTATGTATTTTCTATATAGATAATTTATACACTGAATTAATCAGCAATACAATCAAAATTATGTTACACGTAAACAGCTATGTACGAAATATTATTTCGGTTTCAATAAAAATACAGATATATGTATATTATATTATATTCTCTTCTGCTACTAGATTACTTTTCTGATTACATATTTGATAATTTCTCTTCAAATAACACATCTTGTATAGCATATTTCCATTATTTATGTATAAAACAACTATTTGGCCACGAACCGCAACGGAGACACAAATACTATACAATACGACGCAGAAAGATTTCAGTACATTGACGTAACTAATAATACAAGTACGATTTATGTAAATATTTACACGATTTTAGAACACACAGACTGGCGACAACATCACTTAGAAGGGTGAAACACTGTCAACAAGCAATCGGTTAATCGAAGAGATCGGAAAAGTAGTGAACATAGCCCACTACATAAAGCTTGTAACGATATATCTTGTACATTTCACTCAAGTGCTATTGCTAATTACGAGAATATCGCGTATTGCACAGGCATTATTAAATATGTCAATCGGACAATATGTGATAAATTTGTTTTTTTTTCTCATGTTTTTTTCATTACTAATTCTCGTTCACATATTATTTTTATTTACAAGGAATAATTTGTAATAAGTATCAATTATATTTAAATATATTTATTGGTATAAACATAGCCAATGATTAACATATTGTGTTTTTTTCCAATTCAGTGTTCCGTGGATAGAAACATGATATTGTTCTGTGGTTTTATTACGACCCCTGTCGTTCTTAGTTATATATAAAAATAATACAGGAGATAAATTTAATTTTCAAAGAAAAAATATATTTTAGGTTAGTGTGGAATAAGGTTATATGAGATATGAGATAGGTATACATAAGATACGGTTAAGTCAACTACATAGACCATGTCATAAGTATAAACATAAATAAATACATGTTAGCTTATGTAATATACTAATTTATAATTAATTATATTAATTGAATATAATAATTATATTAAACTATTTCAAATATTAATCGTTCTATTTTAAAAATATTATATTTTTATTGTGCACTGTGAATTTTGATTACTATTGTACTAATTTTGAATTAATAGTTGTTCATTGCCTTTATGGGTAAATAAGTTGCTGTAGTCACATTATTTTTATTATACTTTTAAGTGCAGCTACAAAATATTTATTTAACAACTACATTTGTGAAATAAGGTCATTGAATACATAAATAATCGTTTCGTTTCATCAGTAGATTACATTAAATGTAAAAACACTATAATAAGTATCGATTTACAACATTCAATTGTATGCATATGTGTACCAAATGATATAAATATACCATAGCTCACGATTGGTTTTTAAATGTCAAGTGTTTAAGAATTAAAACTAAATTTTATAATGCTTATTCATTCTTCAATACCATTGGAAACATCTACGGTCAAAAGTTAAAACAAATACGATTTGATAAGGTTTCGACCACGTAAACAATGAGTAAGCCAATACCGAATTCCGCGGTAAAATAATAACCTCTGGCAAGTGGCAATCACTTAAGCGTATACAATAATAACACACTTACTGACTATACATACATACCTAAAGTGACTTTCCGAGAAAATGCATAAATAATTATCATCAACACGCGTTTGATCGTAATTCGATCGATCAAAATTGAAAACTTAAAAAACAATCGAATTCACCGTACAAAGGACGAGTAAGCGCAATATTATTATTTTCGGTTCCCGCGTTAGTGTATTACCGTGTATCAATACCTACGGAAAGAATATTACAGCACGTAAGTGTACGACGTTATACCGAGTATCCGGTTACCCTATTCACATGATGCTATTACTGTTATTCGGTGATGATAGTATAATATATAGTGATTCGTATGTCCCGGATAGCCGTGCGTGCGTACACTGGGATCGTGATAATTGTGACAGAACATGGAGTGGCGTAGCGAAACGGTTTGACGACTGTATCGTTTGTCACGGAGATGTATGCATCGATAACACGCTGTTACCATAATACCACGCTACCGAATAACTTTGGTGATTCAACTGGCTCAGTTCGTATTACATCACGTATTTTATGCTCAGCGTTATGTAAAGATTACGAGTAACAGTATTCCGACGAAACGTTTAATACTCTTCTAAGTACGGAATACCACGTTGAATAATTACATATAGTAAATAAGTTTTACAACATTATTTCCCTTTATAATGCAAACTTGTTTCAAACCACGCATGAGTACGATTTTCAATTAAGTAATATAGAAAATGAAAAGTTTAACGTTAATTAAGACGCTATTACGTTTTGTATGACGTTTGTTCGTATACCAAAATTATTTTCCGTTTTTGATAGTTCGTTGTATTTGAAATACACATATATCATACATGTGGAAGGAGACATTTCAAGTCCTTTAAAACACTGGTCGTAAATATATGTCTACACACGTACTTTTATCACATTAAATACTCAGGTTCACGAATATCCATTATATACTGAGTTGAACATGATTAATAATTTACCTCAAGTAGAAGTTTTGGGTTTTCACATTATACAATAAATTATTATACTCATATTCTTGGTATTTTTTCAAATTCAATATGCATCAATTCATCATATCTGAAATACATTTAAAAACATCTCTTTAGAGCTGTCGATTTATTTTGACCACTAATAGAGATATATTTTAAGTTTATAAAATAACTAACAGATATTATATCGCATTAAGCCTACTCAATTTTTCAATATCAAAACGAAACAAACGATTTCTGAATTCTGGTTAAAATGCAAATGCATAAGTATATATATATCTTTTAAGCCATAGCCCATAATATAGCACAATTATATCAAAATAAAATCTATGTTTACACGCATTATATTTATCACGGAACAAAAAGTTTGCGAGTAGACTTATAATACCATCAGTAAATACAATTTAATCGAGCATGGTAAACATAATGTGATAGTGTGACGAGAAATAAAATTAACAAATCCTTCTATTTCAAATCAAAAATTGATATGATATAATGGCAATGAAAACTCATGTGATATAAAAATACTTTACAATTTAATAATTAACTGCAGAATATGATAATAACAAAAAAAAAAATTTAATAAATCAATATTTTATACAAAAAATATTATTGATATTATACAAACATTAAAAATTACATTAAATAACAATGTGCGCACAAGTATTCGTGTCCATTTGCATAGCCTAAAATCTGAATTTTAGGTAATCACTTATAAATGCTTGGTAAATCTTAAAATCTATTTGATTTATGCCAATTATTTATCATGCAATAAATTAACAATAACGATATACAAGTTGGTAAGCTATACAGTTTAAATTTATTTTTTTAAAAAAAAAAGGTTTGCAAAATCAAAATGTTTAAAGTAATATTGAACAATTAACCGCTTTTAAAGATCATCTCTGAAGTTCTAAGTTTGCAAAAAATGTATAGTTCATCATTCTAATGCATATTGTGTACTACCGGAGGTTGGAGTTTTTACTCTTTAACAATTCACATTTTCACTTTCTTTCTACCAAAAAAAACATTTCGCAATAGCGTAAATAGCAAATTTAATCAAATAGATTAAAAATTTAAACACTTTTTGTCATAGTAACATAATAAGCATTTCAAACTTTCAAAATATCTCAAAAAACTTATATAAAGACAAAAAATTACGTGAAATAGAATAGAGTATAATAATGTTGTTTTATACACCTATAGTTTTCAGTGGGATGCCACTACTAGAGAAAATGCCAACATCTTAACTTTTTTAAATACATGACTCTTTTAAAAAAAAAAAAGGTTGATGATAATACTTCCCTTTGAAATTTTTTTATACTTACAATGACCGAATTCAGATTCTGATAAATAATTATATAATACCGTGTCGTAAACTCAAGAACATATCTAAAAATATCGTTTAACCCTAAAATAATAGTTTTAGACTCTTCGTAGAAGTATTACACAATGAATTCCATTTATTTTAAACATCATTTTTAAGAATAATAATTTATTTACACTTTACATCAGAAAATTATTCATATCCTTAAAACCGCATTATATGTATTATGGTCAACGACTACAAACATATTTCATTCAACTAACTTAATGCATTGATATTCACATTGAAAAAAGGAGAAACTTTTTATTTATTACATTTTTGAAACGACATTCAAACTAAATAATACTTCGACCCATTAAAAAAACTTTCTATCCTATAATAATTAATTTTATGAAATAAAATCTTAAGAATTGAAATATTGAATAGATTAGGTTAGCAACAATGTAATTACAAGGATTAATATAAGAACACTGATAAAATAGTAAATTAATTGTGATATTATAATATTGTATTTAGTATTTTTTATATCATACATTTTATTAAAACGCAAAATATTTTTTGATATAATTAGATTATAAAAATAATTTTATTTTAAATAAAGTACCTACTTTATTTTCTAATAAAATACAAAGCTCTCAACTCAAATTTAATTGTGAGTCTATAAACTTAGTTATAACTTATAAGTTAAAAACTTAATTAATAACTAAGTTCTATATAAAATACTTTTTCGTTAAAAGTGGTATTTTTTAAAAAGAACATTAATTATATTTTCATACATTTTTTTTTCAAAATCTCAATTTTCCATAAATCAATACACATCTAATCTAAGTGTTTTTTTTATTCCATTGTATGAGATTAAATTTAAAATTAATTTACTCTCTTTACAAAGTCTCTATAAAATGATTATTAAATACTAATGTTATCTACGACTTTATTAATCAACATATCTTGGACATTTTTGTTTAATATTACGTCTTTACATTTTTTTTTTTACAAATTGTATTTTATCAATATTATCTTTTAAGGCTTTTACTTTTGTATGTACATAATACCAACATAATACAATTTAATTTAAATTTATTTAGTAAAATATTATTGTACACAATTTGATAAATTTAAATCACATGATAAACAAATAATTAGTTACTGAAAATAATTATAGATTAAGGTTTATAAAAACAAAATAAAGTTGGTACTAATATTTTAGCAGGTTACCCTACTACTTCACTCTGCTTTCTTCAACTTCAAACACTTCAAAATAATTAACTTCTGATCTGATATTCAATTATTGGACATAAAAGTTTTAAAAGAGAAATATTCAACTTCGGTATATTATAAAATTAAAATTTGAAGTCTCTTTGTTAAATAAAATACAACTTATAAAATATCCTTATATCAAATATAATGTATATTCTTGCAAAAATAGTGAACAATTAACATTGGCTTCAGGTTGTTTTTTTAATAAACAAATCAAATGTATATTTATTTTCTAAAACTCTAACTTTTTATCGTCATTATTATAATAGAATTCATATAGTTTTAATATTAAATACCATTTATTATAACTGTAATATTTAGAGTGCCTACAAAAAACATTTATGGTTCTCTTTATATCTTATCCTCATAAAAAAATGTTTTCATAAAATACGATTCCATTAATAAATACAAAAATAATAATAAAGAAATCTAATGGCGTGACTGAACAAAAGTTAAATTATATTTAATACTAGTAGTTGCTTAAGTATTTGTGAAAAATATTTCATAATCTTAATAATCCTCATAAATTCTATTTTCACAGATGTAATAAAAAAATAAAAATAAATAAATAAATAAATAGTATTTAAAATTTTTTTATTAAAAAAATATATTAATATTACATTAAATAAGACAAGAATTAATATTGTTCCTATTAGAGTATTTCATAAAATCGAACAGTGTAACAAATATTTTGTAATAAAATCATTTTAGATAAAATACGTTTCGTTCTTTTAATCGCACGTAAAATGCTTTGAATTAATATTGCTAGTCAATATTTCTTCAAAACTAGGATTGATATTGCTTTTAACACTGATATAGGGAGTTTTTTTTTTATCTTTCTAATGCATTCAATGTGAAATTCACAAAATATAAGCATTTAGTATTTTAGTGTGTTATATCACAGTATAGATTGCGATTATGGAAACCAGCTATTCGATGGGTTTCACAGAAAAAAAAATACGTATTGTGTTTAGTTAACAAGTATTTTACTATGGAATACCAATTGCTTATACTAACTATTTTAAAATGAATCTGAACTTGAAATTTGTAAAATCGACCACACATCACTCAAAATTAATTGGTATTTCATTGCTCCGCTTGTGATACAATCAGTGAGTTGTAACCGGAATTGTATACGGTGCAGGCGAAATTTTCCATTTCACGTCGGTTCCGCAGACAATAATCCATACTTAATTAATATAAAATACGACTCATTTTTATTTTTATTTTTTTTAACTACCAGTGAAAAACAAAACAGGTTTTCTGTTCCACACGTACGAATTGCGAAACTAAATAAAATTAAAAAAAAAAAAAAGAACTCAGGAATACACACGTATAGGTACCTTTTTTTTCTCTGTCCGATTCAGTCACGTAGAAAGTGGAACGAATAATATTCATTCGCGATAGGGTCGCAGACTTTTTCGCTACCTATATGAGTTTTTACATTTTTCAGCTTCTTTTGTACGCACGCTCTCACATACACATACACACATTACGTATATATATATATATATATATATATATATATTTATAATACTAATATATAAACAAATTTCTGCGTGGTGGCTAAAGTCACGTACAAAACGGGAAGTACGTAAAAATGTTTGTTAGACGTTCGGGTCACATATAGTACAAGTTAATAAACTGCGGCACCCCACAAAACCTCTGAAAAACACAAATACGGTTTTCCGGTGGATCTAAACTTGAACGGTTTCATTTTCATTAGTGCACTTTAACGCAATAGCGAATTATTGATAACAAAAAAAAAAAAAAAGAAAAAGAACAGGTACTGAAGGAAAACGGTGGAAAAAAATCATACTCACATTATTCCTGTTATATGGTGGAGATTAAGGTCAAACGGTTTTTGATCGTTTTCGGTGCGAAGTATAAAATTTAAAATTATTAAACCACACGCACGGCGTGGTTTTTTTTTCAAAATTCTACAGCCATATAAGGTACCTAAATCTTATTGTGTGCGTTTTTGAATGGAGTTATCGTGTTTGAACAGTTAATGAGTCTTTAATAAGCAGAAAATAAAATTACGTACTTTTAGTAATCATTTCAGTAGATTTTATGTTCAACGATCCGCGAATCTAATTTGCTTAGAGAAACACATAATATACTTTTTACCCAAGTAAAATAACACCCACCGTTTTTCTTTTGAAAATCCCAATTCCTTTCATCGTTTATATTCTCGTTAGTTTTACTCCTTTCGATGAGTAACGACAACATTTTAACCATACATTGTTCATTACCTAATTACTCACATGAAATAATTTATAATAGTATAAAATTAAAAACCGTTCAGACTAACAGAAATATTAAATGATTTAGTGATTAGGTGTATTAACATAATGCCAATGTTGTGTGGAATCAATCAAATTTACGTAATGTACTGTAAGTAGAACACGAATATAACTAAACTTCCTTAAAAAAAAAAATAAAAATTTATCTGCACTGCAGCAAAAATAAGCATTCTTCCAGGTACAATACAGATAATTCTTAGCAATTAGAAGTGTTTGGATATTATTTCTTTCAGTATATCACGTAAATTCGAAAAATCCAATACAACATAGTTGGCTATAAGCGAAAATTATGCAATGGCAATCAAAATGCATCAACGAAGTACTCATAGAACTGATAAGCTTATCACGTCTTTACAGCAGAATTATTTAAAAATTAAAAGTAATAAACTGCGTTCATCATTGTGAATTATATTTAAAGTAGGTAACAAATTTATTTTAGTACAGATATACAAATATATAAGTTATTGATATTATTTTTAAACACTAGTCATACTATACGTTAGTACTTATTTATTAAAACAAACATTTATTTGCATAACAATTACATAAATATGTCTCATAGAATATATATTTAACACATACAATTAAAAGTATTCATCTTCTATCCAATGATGTATAGATAACACAATTTATAAAGTTTCTTAAAATATTTTACGACTCCGTATTGTCTTAATAAAAACAATTTATCGCAATGTATAAACAAAAAAAAATAACTATTAGTTCTGTTCATCTTCCATCTCTTTGTATTCATCACATTTTACTACTTTTTGCCTCCAAAAGTAATATATTTTATTATTGTACACTATAGTTCTACGAATTATTAATTGTCTTAAGCATGTAGCTATTGATTGCGTAACTCATTGATTTTTACAAAGCCATTTCATTTCATTCTGTGTTTACTTCTAAACTTTTCTATAGAAAAGTTGTGTATGGCTGTTTCCTCTATAAATGTAACAAAACTTTCTTTTTGAGATGAAACAAACAACTTTTTACGTCCGTTTTCTTTGATGACACTGATCGGTTTATCAGTCCTCGTTTGCAGATTGTAACTATCTCATAATTCATCACAGTAATCTGTTTTTACTTAAATAAAAAAATAAATAAATTTCGAAAATATAATTTTATGGCAATACAAATCAATAATTAATATCAAAATAATATTTAAAATTTCAAATGTTAATTAAAAAGTAAAAATATAAAATTTCATAAAAATTTATGAATTTTATCACTATATTCCATAAATAATATTAGTATACTATGAGTAATAATCAAGAAGATTTGTAGAAAAGACTTATTATTAAAGTAATTACTATTACAGCGTCCTTTTTTGACAGATTTCATTTATTTAGTCGCTTATGGTTTGTAAATTTATCATTAGGTATTATAAAATATAATATTTACATTTGTTTACTTTTTAATGTATAGGTAAGTATTTCATTTAGAACATAAAAATTTACCATTTCATGTGTAAATCTTTTGGAAATAGTTTAATTTCCCGATAAAAATTCATTATTAGTTATTACATAACGTAATATATAATAAAGGAATCATTTATATCGATGCTACAATACACAATATGGACATTTTAAAAATTATGTTTAAAAATAAATGGCCACAGAACAGTAAAATAAATTTGCATGTGGATTACCACTCTAGAATAATATCACTGTATGTATGCGTTTTTTTTTTTTATTATATATTTTAATTAATCAATTATAAGTTATAAGATCCATCGTCTATCATTGATGTTAAAAGTTCATTGAATTATTTATTAGGTTTGTGTCTCGAAAGGTCTCTAACGCTGAAACAGATGAAATCCACGGAGTAGAATAATTCATAAACATCCTATTGCACATGTATGTATGTATACGCGTATTATACATTTAAACATATACAACAAAATACCATATTTGATCTGAGACAACAACAACGTTTACTTGTCCTTGGTCCGTATGTAACAATTGAACCATGCGATCTTGGTCTTTCATCGTATTATATTGAATACCGGAATCGAATGGCTACGGAAGACTTTCTGGCATTTGAACACATACAACGGTACAGTGTGTAACAGTTATTGTGTACATCGTGAATACGTCTGAAGAATATCTACTCTCTTGGAAATATGCTACGTTGTAACAATGGCATTTTTACACGAAACAACATTTCGTACACCGTTTCTTTGTAGATCTCACGTACCAGGACGAAATAGCCATCCAAAGTTCATCTAACAACACCGAACCTGAGTGCGATGAACGTATAGGTAAACAAAACCAATAGATTGTTAATCTTGGACGTCGGGCAGAAAGTGCTAAGGGAAAAAAAGTTAATTTAGGTTGGAATGAAATGAGATAAGGTACGTACATCTCCGATTGTCACGGTCCCGCAAATCCCACTGAAGCGTTTCGCGTACTTGATCGCGTGCATGTACAAACAAAACAGCTTTGTACAAATACCTCTACATAAATAATATATATTTATATACATTGTTTTCCTGTTTCTCGCGTAAGTCTTCATTTGTCAGGAAAAAAAAACTCTGTCTAATAAATAAATCTCAAGTTGAATTTTCAAGGTAACGTTTACATAGTAAAACAGTATCAAATATTTTTCAAAGACAACTAAGAAACTACACTCACAGATTTACATACCTACATAAATAATACCTTTAAAAGATAAATATAAGAAGTATTCTGGTCTGCAGTATTCTTCAACTTAATTGGTCATAATAATATATTGTACTAAAATATGTTATGTGCCATGAATGGGAATAGTTTATTGATGGCCGATTGATAAAGATTTCAATATTTTATATCTCCTTGTAAAAAATGAAGATAAAATAATTTTGGATATGAATTAATAATTAATTATATAGTTTATGAATACAACTTGACTGTATACATGTTTTGAAAAACTTATTCAATTATGTAAAATTTAAATGATTCTCCAAAACACTAAATTATTGGTATACTAACGAAAATCAACATCACGCTCCATAATATGCTTACAAAGAAAATATTTGAAGTCCAGAATAGAACGTAAAAGGAAATAAAAAATTTTTCCTGAACTAATATATTTTTATCAATAAATTATGTAAAATATTTCACAAATATTGTATAAATTGTATTAAAATCAGTTATGAATTGTTAGAAGGTACGAAGCATGTCAAAATAAACAATATAGTAGATTAATCCGTAATAGGAACATGATTTATGATAATTATATTCCATATATACACTTCTAGCGTAGTTTTATTTTATTCTAAAGCTAAATTATTTTATTCTAAATTATTATGCAAAAAAAAAAAAATTAAATATAAAATATAGGTATAGAAGAGTACCGAACTGATCTTAACTCATTTTTTATAAAATGCTCACGAGAGCCAATAAAAACATTCAAAATTATATTTTTATTCTGTATTTCAATAATTATAAATTTAAAAAACATTTATAATAGCCAGAAAATCTATATTTGTTATGATTTATGTATTTATATTATTCTTCGTCTGTTTGATGTGTAATCAATCGATTTTTTGACATTTACCCTCAGTAAATAAAGTTTTCAAATAGCTCTTAAAAGTGAGTAAATCTGATTGAACATATTATATTTACTAAAACGTGTGTGTATAATATATCAACTAGCAAACGTCTTACAGTCGTAAGCTACATCATTTAATTATTCAAAATTACCATACACATACCCTACATAGTAATTATAACTTAAACTAATTTGAATTTGCACTAGTTGTACTTAATCAAATGTACACGAAAAATATAGGAAAGTTTCGATCCTTCAAAATTTAAATCAAATATCCCCCTGCAGTATCATCACGATCAATATAAATACATTTAATAAAAATCTGAATTATAAAGCCATCAGCTGAAGTGAGGGAAGCATTCCTTCAATTTTTATAATTGACATTCTTTTTCCCTCTATTAACTTAGTCTATAATACATCTCCCTTATAATTTTTTGTTAAGACTCAATATAAACTTAGGTATTACCGTCTGGCCTTAAGAAAACTAAAAGTTCGAAGTGCTCTGGGTATGTAAACCAGTATTTCCCAACTGGAAGAGGGATATAGTCATCGTTGGAGAGGTGCAAACAGTTATCACAATGTTACATTTTTTACTATTATGTATTTTATATTTATATTTTACAATTTAGGGAAAAAAACAAAAAAATAATAACGGCCGGATAGAATGGGGAGGCGAGATTTTAGAAAATCTTCAAAAGGAGTGTAAATCAAAAGAGATTGGGAACCACTGATATAAAACATTATAATATATGAGAAGTATAAAAATGTTGAGCAACTTCCACTTATTTTCAACCACTTCAATCACTATAGCTGATTGTTCAATTAGAATGATACGTACATGTATAATATTGATATAAACTAACACTTAAATAGCCTTAAAAATATATTAGTTTTTTAAGTAGAATTCAGAAAAATTTCAAAATAATGTTACTCACACATTTTTTTTTTTTTAATTTGCCACGATATTAAATTTGATGTTTACGTGCACGCACGCGCGTTCGTGTGTGGATATGAATTATGTATGATAAATTAAAAGAAATTTTGACTTTCGAGTGTGTTATAGGCGTTATAGCTTATAGTTAATAAATCACAATCATCGCAACCAAATAGTTGCAGCGCGAGATGGACCCTAAAGTGGCCTTCGTCGTCTTGTGGGAGACTGCGTAGGGGAGACGACATCAATATTGTCAACACTTCGTCTCTAGCGAGACCGTACACTACACGCAATGATAGTGACGACGACTATAAAATAGATATTAAACTTTTGACAGATATTTACGCTCATTGAACTCGATGTGCGTTCCCAGTCAATATTATACTATAAATATATATTATTATATACGTCAACGCGTCGAAACGTGCGTTTGATTTCGACCTCTGTCTTCGGTAAGGGTTTTCCCTTAGTCATTTCCAATAATAATAATAATAATAGTTGATAAGGAGAGTATGCGATGACGTCTCAAGTTCGATATAACACAACGTGATTGCGAATAGTCAAAGGATATTTCGAGTGCATATTGCAATTGATGTTTTTTTTAATTACAATTTCGATCCCAGTCTCGCTTCAAAAGACAATCATTACCATATATTTTCTCAAATCATTCCAATATATTATTATAATATGCGTGCGTTCTAGATATCGTTTATACTTCACATTCTTCACAAGTTCGCACGTCGTTCCTTATATCTGATCGTCTCCGAACACTTACCTACACTATATAATATAATATAACAAAACTATACATACTGATATAGTTTTATCGTACTCGAATTAAAAAAACTATAAATATTTCTGTAAGCAGCAGTCACATACACGGCTTATATTATATATATATATATATATAAATGGTTCGGATATATTATTCTTTTAAACCAAAAACTTTATTCAACTACATAATAAATTGTAGTTGTCACGAAGTTAATCGTGATCATTAAGTAACATTTTACAACCTGTCTCGGTATTCATGTAAATTATGTATAGTACGGTGCCCTAATGTTTTCCATTTTACAAAAGGAAACACATCTAAAGTTAAATGGTTTATTACAAAAATGTTATCATAATATACTGCTGCAACGTATAATATACAGATGCATATTCACATGTTAAGAAGGTATTACGAAAACAATAGCAATAACATGTACATACTTCAAATCGTATAATACTTGTTTTAAGTTCCACCCGAATTATTACTATGGGTAAATGATACGGGCATAGCGCCATTTACCGCAAAAGCTATAGTATAAAAGTATAAATAAAAAAAAAAATAGATCTTATAATAAAGTGTTCCGTATTTAATAAAAGTTTTGATTGTCTCACAAACAAGGTAATATAGTTGTTCCATAAATATCAAGTAGAAAATGTGAAGCTGCAGACAATATTTATACAGTATAGACACACCATATAAATTATGTTTGCAACACAAAGTCGTAGATAAAATTGAATCAGATAACATTTACTACTTCCATAATAAACCCACCTATTCGCAGTTATTCAATGTGCACGCCTATACCAAGCTATATGCGCATAAAACATTGTTGATGTTATACCGTAGATTATTGAAATTTTACACGTACAATTTGCCAGTTATTACTGTATGCCACATAATCTAACATTTATATCTACCATACAAAAATAAATAATTGCGTGTTTTGTTTTAATTAATTTACGTATCATTTTTATTAAAACGGACTTACGAACTGTATTTTAATATGTCTTCACAAAATCGATTTCCATAAGAACATAAAATAATTTGAAATATTTAAATAGATTATAACAAGCTCTCTAATATTTTTATATGATATATTAAAACTCTTGAAATCAACTGGAAGCGTATGTTCTGTTACGTTCATCCTTATTATGTCACCTATATTTTAAAAGCACATAAAGTATAATAAATATTACTAGAATAGCTGATTTAAAATAAAAAATCTTTAAATAGACCATGTAGAATTATTATGAAGTGTTATAAAATTGTATAACATCAGTAAAACCAATAAAAATGTTCGTCTAGTGACAAAATATACAACCATATGTTATAATACTATAACTATAATAGTGTATAATATACTGTCTGTATAATATAACAGTGACCTAATTAAATACTAAAAGCCATGGTGACATATTGAATATACTCACAAATTCACATACACATAGTTTCTATTAATTTAATTAATATTGTGTAGGGTAAATTATCGCACATATTGGATTTTTGACTATATTATTTCACTTGATTTCATTTTATTAATTATTTACAGTCTCTACAAAAGAATAAATAAATAAATAAATTCATTTTTCTTTAGATTTGTTTGCAAGGTATAATCAAATTGAATGTATTGAACAATAATAAAGAAAACTTTATTGATTATAAATAGGCACCAGGGGTGACAAAGAAGGAACCCAGCTGCCCACAGATCATAACTATTTTAAGTATAAAATAACCACTTCCTAATACCATAGGCATAAAAATGTACTCTTGCCCTAAGACGTATAAACCAAGTAGCGATGATATTACTAACAAATACTAAGATAATCATGTTTTGAATAATACATTCCTTTTAATTTTTAAGCTAAGAAAGAAAAATGTTGGTATTTTTAGAGTATTTTACTTCATAGATTTGTTGGTTTAACCTTTAAAGCTGTAAAATTCAGAGATTCATTCATAAGTTGGAAAATTTATGTCGGAATCATAACAAAAATAAATTGTGTTATTTTAAAAACTTTTTGAAAACTTAATTATTTTTGAAGAATTTCATAAATTACAGTGTAAACATTTTATTAAGAGTCTTGGTGATTTAAGGTAAAAACTCCATTTAAAATCAGTTTTATGTGTTTCAAATTCTTCATATATTATAAGTTTAAGAGTTCATAAAAATGGAAAAGCTAATTATTTATTTTATTTATATTTTGGATAGCATGTTAGTATCCATTAATAAAAGTTTTTATATGCACGCTATATTAAATAGTAATTAAATGTTTTTTTTTTTTTTTTTTTTTTACTTGATACAATATCTTAATTCTTAATCAATTATATTAACCTTATTTTGTATGGAAATACACTGACTATTTTAAATAGTTCTTTTAAGAAATTGAATTTTGAAATTGTTTCCTGAATGTCGAAATTCGATTTGCCTTTAAAAAAAAATACACCTGCAACGTTATATTGAAAAATGTGACTAGCTTGTAAAATAGAATTATATTGACAGTTCAACAATGAGATTATACAATCAACAGATGTATGCGTGTGGTTTCCATACAGTGATTTTAACACAGTAAAAGTAGTATTGGATAATACTTGTCGATAACATAATACGCAGTATATTGAGATGTCGATGGAGATTGAAAAATATGCATTTCAAAATGATCATGATATGTAAATTAATATGCTCTATTATTTGACAGTTGTCATAATTACCTAGAGGTTTTTACTATTTTTAGCTTACATATGTACACATTATACTTTCATAGTTTTCTTATTCATGATTTGAAAATAACTTTAAATTATACATGTTTATATTATTAATTACAGTAAAAACTATGTGATAATAGTATAATACCGTAGAAATAAAAAATAATAAATCATTCTGCTTGATGAAAAACAACGATATATATTCAATAAAAACATCTCAAGCTGACTAATTTCTCAAAGGTTTATAAAATGAATTAATTGTTAACAAAACTATTATAATATGTTTTGTTAATTTACATTCATAATGGCATCTACTGCCCTCTATACTTATTTTATAATGTTAATTAACGTCAATTAACCTCAGGTGTGTACCTAAATTATAAGGGTTTTATTTTATAAACAATGGGATAAGCATGTTCTATTTCGACGAATTTAAAAACTCTTTTCCCAAGTTAAAATTTGAATAAATTAGTATCATTAAGTTAACAATAGTATGGTATGTTTTTAACATACAAATTTATAAAATCTAAGAACTATTACCTTAGATGGTCAATTTTCGTAAACTAAGACAAAATGATTTCGACCTACTTATTAATAATTACGGCGAACAATGGCAATCATAGATGTTTTTTTTTTTTTCATTCCCTCACTCCCTACTCACCGCCTGCTCAAGACGTCTAGTACAATTTTATGGTAATTCAACGATTACTATTGCGGCATACCCCAGAAAATCCTTCTCTTATTTAGCATATTTGGCCGTAATGCGAATCCGATTTCCAAGCTTTCGGGGCCACCACTATCATCCACCCCACTCGCCCTAACGCACTCGGTTTTCTTCTACTGTATTGTTAGCGGCGTTCAATTTAATGTACGAACACTCGGTGCCGGTCGAGGACAAATGAAGACCATCAAATGCATATACGCTATTTGGCAAGACTCTCGAACTTCAGTAATCCACTGCAGTCATTCAGAAATTCATATAAAGACCTACACAAAGTGTATAATGTATATACATGATCTGATCTCCTGATATGACGATAAAACAGATCTAACACAATAATAATTTAAAACTGTAACCGTATTTTAAACTATCGTAACTCAAAGTTTTACACTTGTCATGATTTCAAGATCTATAATAAAACATACACAACTCCAATCAAATTTTGATTAGATGTATATATCCCATGGGAGTTAAGTGCAGAAAAAATATTACACTTATGTATTCTTTATACGATCCACGCGCCAACGGTGATAAATATTAACTGAACATAACAAACAGAAAATATACGTCAGATACTTAGATATATATTGTTTACTCAAAATATTTTTACTTTCAAAGTTTAAAAATCTGCAAAATATACCGTTCAATACTTAAATAACAATAATTGAATTCACAAATTATATTTAATAGTAAATTGGACAGGTCGTAAAACTTCTGGTTTAATTGTTTTCCAAAAAGTACCAAAATTAACTGATTCAAATTTCTGCAATTCTTTTTTACCAAGAAAAAATATACTTAAATTATTATTAAATAAAAAAATGACTATTCTATTAACTATTATAATAACTATTAACATTATGATACATAACAAAAGTATACTATCTATGTATATTAGAAAAATAACACAAAAACTATTATGATAATCAGAAAAACTGTACAAAATATTACTATTAACGATAATAAGATATCAATTTGATGAAATTCTTCCAAAATAAATGTTAATTTAGGTACAATTAATTACAGAAAAAAATAAACATACAGCTCAAAACATTTTTTTTTTTTACAATAATTATTAATTAATATTTATTAGGTTATATTATACAATCTGTAATAGTAGTTACAATAAGCATATGAGCTGAAAAAGTACAAGTTACGGTGAAGTCTTGAGGGGAGTAGCTACCCAGCAGTAACACTTTTTTATTTAATCTCAAAAACACGTTTCAAAATGTATAAAAAGTCAATAATACTTGTTTATTAGTGATTAATATATATATACCTACATATATATATATATTACTATGTTAGGTTAAACTAATAATATAGTAGAAGCTAGAAGGTACACTTAAAATCACACAGACAATACTATACAATTCTTCGTATAAAGCACAAGTAAATATTTAAATAAAAGAAACGAAATAAATATTCAAAAGGTCTAATACTAAGAGAAGAAACATAAAAATAAAATACAGTTGATGAATCAGATATTGGTTTTAATCAAATTTTAGAAAATCACAACCGCAGCAGACACCGCCAGATAAAAATAATAAATACTATTCTTAAAATCAAGATCCAAAACATTTTCATTTTCAAATGGATAGCAACCCATTTCTTGATTTACGTAAATGGAAAAGCAGAAAGAGCACTCACTATGATCACCAGTATATCTGCGAAAAAATAATGTAGAAACATTTATAAAAACATCGTCCAATACAATAAACTGAAAATAATAAGAAAACTGTTTATAATTGTTCAATCGGTATACAGTAAAAACTAAAAATATCGAATTATAAATACTCATAAAATATAAAAATGTTTTCTTTTCGTCGTTCTTGCACACCGGTTCATATCGAACGATTATGCATAAAAAACGTAGTTTGCACTATACATTATATTATACCTTATATTTGATGTGGCTTGTATAATATGTACGAGCACGTGTGATGAAATAAATAAAACATTTTATCAGAGAATAATACAAAATGTATACGATTTGATTTTCCGGGAAATGATTATCTGTATGCTGAATAATTAGATAAGTGAGACATTTCGAGTTATAAGTAAAAAATAAATAAATAAAACGGGTGCAGTATTTACAGTATCGCTATAGATTCGAAAACGAGTGGTAACATTTTTATGTGATAGACGTTTGGATACATTGACCCAAAATCTATCACGTTTGATTGCATATATATATATATATATATATATTATATACACGATACACCAACGTTTGCATACGCATATATTACATAAAAATGACAAGTATACATGCCAATACATCTATCGCTAATACTATTGATAATAAGCCGATAATAAACCGTCTACTTATAATCAAATTATTATTAATATAGGTGCTCGCAACGATTGGTAACTAGGCGACGGCGATGAACGATTTAGTCATTTTGTGTTTTTCGCATAATATGGCAATTGTACATATATAATTCTATACTATTTATTACTAAATGTTGAATATTTTTTAATGTCTGAAAAAAAATATACTCAAACGTGTATACCCAATCGTTCTCCCAATCAATTTTATATACCCAAACGTGTTACGGTATTACGAGCCCTTACTTACGGCTACGTTTTTCGCCGTTTAAGTAAAGGATAACACTTTGTAGCCTACTTCCCAGTGGCAGTCTAAATCTGTATTGAACCCTTGATCAAAATCTATAGAGTAGGAACAATTATACACATTTCTATAAAACAAAGTTGAAACTAATTTAATGCAATTTTAATAATATACAATAGTTATAATATAATATTAAAACAGTAACTGATTATACATAAACATATTATTATTATAGCCTACTTGCTATAGTTCGTATTACATATTATATAATACTTTTTAGAGCCTTACTATGTTTGGTTAGCCTTAATGTAGCTAATGCTTCGTTATAATTAATAGTATAATTTTTTTCTTTATTGATTACTAATGTAATATTTTTGTGTTGATTTTATGATGAATGATGATGGATATAAAGTATCTAGTATAAGAATTTCAAGTCGCTATGACAACCAAAATAATTTATCAGTCACCTTTTAGAGTTTGAGTTATTAGCACCCATACAACTTTTCTAGTATTTTTCTCCGTGAAAACCTTCATTAAATTATGGCCAACATATAAAAAATATAATTAGCATAATCTATAAAGACGTTCTCAACTTTTATCTTGACTACAAGATAGCAACGGCAAATAGAGATCCATTTTTATATTTATATAAAACATACAATTGTAGAAGTGTTAGAATATAATAATGTTATATTATATAACTGCAGGAAAGAAACATGAAAAAATGAAAAAATGATCAAAATCAAGGTTATGGTTTCTATTTTTATTTTAGCCTTATTAGTTATATTTTTATGGCATCTTAGTTTTTTTAACCTTCTGAGGAATTGAGTTTTGAAAAATCCTTTTTTTCGAGGTATGTACATCATAAAACCAAAATTACTTTCCAAATTATATAGTCGCAGCATTAGTAGTTTTGGCTAGGCGATTTTTTTCACGTGTACCCCTTTTCGATTTTGCTCTTTTTTCATTCACCAAAGGGTTGAATTTTGGAAAATATTTTCTTTTCTCGTACTTGGAGTGTTAGTGAAACCACTATTTAAATTGAAGTTCATACGATCTATCATTTTTAAAATGTATCGATGATCAGTAAGTCAGTAGCATTTGGCTATTATATACAAGCTGAATTACCTGTCGCTGCCGGTTAACAGTGAAAAAAAATTGGATAGTTGAATATTTTTATTTATGTATATATATTTAATATATAATATAGTTATAACTTATAATAATGCTCTAATAAAAATTTTTATGAACATATTTTGTATTAATATTATAGAATTTCTTTATACACTATATTCATTGTATCTTTTTAGATTCTGAATGGATTGATGGAATCTATTTATTTTACAATGATGTGTTTTTTTAGATTCTGAACAGAGTGATGAAATCTATTGATTTTACAATGATGTGTGTTTTTTTTTTAAGACACACATTTTTTGGCAGTAAAAATGCTTCAATATGCTTAAACAGAAACTATTCTGAAAAGAAAGTGAATGTAAATGGTACTTGAGCGAGTCAAAAATCCAACTTTTTAAATACTTTAAATACTCAAAAAAAACGTTAAAAAAATTACGAAAAAACAGGAAATTTTACGCAAAATCACAATTTTACAAACTACATTTTTTTAAAATGTTCTAACTCAAAAACGAAAAACCACAACAACTTGAAATTTTCACCAAATCTTTATATTGGTGTTATCTATACATGGTTAAGTTTTAAAGTATTTTGACATATTTTGACTTATTTATAAGCAATTTAAATTTTCGATTTTTGTAATTTTTTTTTTTTAAACACCTAAAAAATTTAATTGGCTGGCCGAAAACTCTTGAAAATTTAATACAAGGTTTATAATAAGCTTAACTTATCTTTTCTAGAAAATATCGATGATCGTTTCACTCAAATTTTTTTTTATAAGCTCATAAAGCTCAAATTTGTATAAAATGTGTCAAAATCACGATAATTTGCAAGTTATTTTGTAGATAAAAATTCATAAAATTTTTTCTGTTTCTACTTAAGGTTCAAACTTTTGACACTAGTTTGTCCATAAGCTAATCTTCAAAAATATATAAAAAAATTTCTACCGGACCAAAAGGAAAAAATTTTATGACCGTTTGAAATTTAAATTTTTAAGAAATTGCATAAAATAGCGATTTATGGTCAAACGATTTTAAATATTTGTTATAATTCAAAAAGTATAAGTCGCAGAAACTTGAAATTTTCTCCAGTTGTTAAGATAGGCATTTGCTTTATGTAATATTTTTTTCAAAATATTATATTGATTTTTAAGCCACTTATAGACATTTAAAAAATTCGATTTTTTTACATTTTTTTTTTTTATAATCGGTGATAAAAAAAAATTTACTTTTACAAAATACTTGAAAATTTAATAGAATATTCCACACAAGTAGTTTTTATTGTCATTCAAAAATCATCAATATCCATAGGCACAATTTTTTTTAAAAGCTTTTGAACAGCGAATATTGACATAAAATTACATGTAAAATGTAATATAATATATAAAATTCTAGACTGACAAATCATATCGGTTTTTTTGAAATGCTCTAACTCAAAAACGAAAAATCTGAACAACTTGAAATTTTCACCAAATCTTTATATTGGTATTCTCTATACATGGTTAAGTTTTCAAAGTATTTTGACATATTTTGACTTATTTATAGACAATTTAAATTTTCGATTTTTGTAAGTTTTTTTTTTTTAAATATCTATAAATTTTTTTTGGCTGTCCAAAAACTCTTGAAAATGAATTAAAGGATTAAATATAAGTAATACTAATTTTAACTAAAAGATATTGGAGATGGTTTCACTTAAATTTTTTTATAAGCCCATAAAGTTCGAATTTGTATAAAATATGTTAAAATCGCGATAATTTGCAAGTTATTTTGTAGTTGAAAATTCATAAAATTTTTTCTGTTTATACTTAAAATTCAAAACTTTAACACTAGATTGTCCATAAGCTTACCTTCAAAAATATATAAAAAAAAAAATTAATCAGACTTAAAAGGAAAAATTTTATGAATGTTTTAAATTTAAATTTTTACGAAATTGCATTATAATTCAATTTAAATATAAAATACTCTATTATTATATACACATTTTAGACAAACATATTAACTCCGTTCAGAATCGTTATTTGTATACAATGATATCTATCATTGCATTCATATTTAATAAATCCATTGTAATAATGACCTATCCTATAAACGAGGTACACTCCACCCCCAAAACTGTACAGCAAAGGCAAAGTGAGGCCCACCCATTCTTTTTGTTAGTTGGTATTATTTGAAGTTATAATTTTTCAAAAGATCTGACTCTGGACATAACAAAATAAAGTTGACCATTACTAAATACAGATTGGGGTAAATACAATTTACACACCAAATACTTGCGTTTAAAAAAAAAAATCGTGAAAATCGGCGCAGTAGAACTTCTGATATAACTGTCATAAGAAATCCCCTCACGTTTTAATAATATATATATATTGATAGCATTTTATTGCATTTATTTGCATTTTATATAGCAGTCTTGGAGGGCAATTAGGAAGTCTGATAATTGATAAAGTTAAGGTGATACAAAATTGTTCGTCAGTTTTTTTGCTAGCCCCCCCCCCCTTGAGTAAAATTTCTACGGGCGGTCTAGGTCTGTACATTTTCGAACTTTTCTCATTAGATGGCTCATCTACACACCAAATACTTGCGTTTAAAAAAAAAATCGTAAAAATCGGCCCGGTAGAACTTCAGATATAACTGTCATAAGAAATCCCTTCACATTTTAATAATATATATAGATATATAAATTCGAGATTATATAATATTTCCAACCACATAGTTTACTATCAAAATACATCTGTGCATACCTATACGATTTGATCAAACGAATCGGATACTCGACATGATTTAATTGTATATTAACAGTGAATGAAGTTTTATTAAATTATTATTCACGAGTAAAATAATTATGTATTAAATTATTTTATTGAGTGCGCAAATTCAATTTTAAACACGTGAAGCATAGCACATAGAAGTTATAACTTAGAGCACGCCCGTGAATGCTTTTACTCGATTTTCTTTTTCTTTCGATTGAGTTTGTCATCGTACGTATAATTATTATTTATTTTTTATAATTAATTTGTAGTAAATATATTACAATACGCATAAGTAATGTATTCAACACATATACTCACGTGTGTTGTGCCTATTTGAGCATACCTTTTTTACTACAAAAACAAAAATCGTTTTTTTTTTATTTAAAATTATATTGGGTATATAAAATTTGCACTATGACTAGATCGTGGATTTCTATACAATTTCATATTTTGCATATTTCTGCATATTTAAGTGTTATTGCATATTGAAGCAAAAATTTAAAAAATTGTACAAAATAATATTTTGTCAAGTAGAATAAAGTTCATGTAAGAATACATTAAGTTGTATAGAAAATTCCCTATTTTTTTTTTTAATAAATAATTAATTATTATAACTAGAGTATACTGTACCATATTATGTAAGAATAGAAATCGATGGTTCATTTGGAAAATATTTTGTTAGTTTTAATTTATAATCATATTTGTCGTAAATGTCAATAGTAAAAAATATAATCAAATAAATTGAAGTTAAAATGTTAACAATTTGTCACTGTTGAACTAGTGATGTGAGAATTGTATTTTGCCTCTCGTCTCCAAAAAGTAATACGTATATATCGTACAACTATAAAATAAAAGTAAGTAATAATATTTCGACAAATGTCAACTTCAATTGAATATTATTTGCAAAACAAAAAATCTATCGGAATAACAAAATGTGCAAATATTTCAAAAGCTGAAGAGGGTCATAAATCCTGGTTGAGCTACGCTAAACGGTAAAAGCGGCTATAGATCCTAAACGAGCGACCACTTGGGAATTTATCAACAACGTGTGCACTTTCCCGTCCATATATATATTTCATCTCCGATGTATATATATTTATATACGTATGGGTTAAATATAAGTATTACACGTGCCACATTCTGTACAATAGACAAGATTAAAAATTCCGAGTGCACAATAAATATAGGTACATGTACCCTTACTATTCTTTTCATGATATTATTAAAATATAACCGTTTCGAATGGTTTTAATATACTTTATGGACGAACTACTATTATTATATTGTTTTACTAGACCCCCGTATTAGTGGTGAGTACTATGTTAATATATGTAATAATATGTTGTGTTCAATTAATATATTATATGTTTCGCGTATAATATTCGCGCCCATCGATCGTTTTTCACTCGTGCACTCGCGCTCGACCATTTAACACTATATCCGATGCGGAAAAGAAATTTCGTACCCCGTGTTGTCCTCATCGCACACATATTATTAAATATAATATTATAATAATATAAACAAATAATAAATAATAAAATAATAAATATGATATTATTATTATTATTAAATAATATTATGCACGGCGGCGGTGGCGGCGGTGGCGTGGTGATGATACTGCTGCAAATCGATTAGAAACAATGCAACCCGTGACACGAACCGGACCGCGTTATTAAACAGGCGGCGAAAAGTCGAAGTACAGGCTGTAGCAGAGTAGTGTTGATCGATTAACGAATGCACGTTTTCTCACCAGTACCATCGCGGTATACGCCTGCAGTACGACCAGTGTGGTTTGTGTGTAGGTACACCCTTTATATGTCACTAAACAACTAACACTTCAATGGATCGGACTACCCACCAATAAAGACCGATATTGAGAAATTCTATATTACACTTGACACGCACTCGGTAGCCAAGTTGAATTATATAAATGTATATATATTATTATTTCACGCGTTTTCCAAACTGCAGCATAGGTCGAACCCCTGTTTTCGGTAATGAAGTTACTGCCACCGCCAATGGTCATAATGGTGTTTTTCACGGTCTGTTTGCACACCGGAATGTGTCTACTGCCGCCGTAGTCTTGGCAGTTTAATTTCAAATTAAACCGCAAACACGATGCTTACATTGGCACTGAGAGCATCGCGTGGGAAATATAACGTGTGAGTGCGCGATGTGATGTACTACGTACTACGCGTTCGATAATCTTTCCGCAGTCATGTCATCCGTACCTGCAGTGGCGCAACAATCGGGGTGGATGGCGATGCATAGCATCGGGACCCCATGACTCAAAGGAGGCCACTATCATAGGCATAACTTGGAAGGGTAATTTAAATGCTAAAGAATTAAATCAAAACTGAGCATTTAAAATGTTGAACACAGTTAAATGTGATACCGATGAAATACCAAATAATGAAAATCACCTACATAATATTACAGTGTGGTACATACAGTCCGCAAGTTAAATTCTATAAAAATATGTTTAATTTATATTATTATGTCGTATTATATTTTATAAACTATATTACTACAACTATTACTTAATGGTTCATCTATTATATTCTGTATGAATACTGTAAACATTCTGAGAATAACAGCCCGATCGACGATGGTATCATACTGGTTTGTGGCGGTGGGGGTCGATATTTATTTCCGATAATCTTCATAAATATTATTAATACATACTTATAGATATCATAAAAATTCTTTCTCTATAACTTCTGTAATTTTGATATTATTAATTGTTATTAAAATATAACCATAATTCATGAACACAGTATTATTTCGCTGATAATAAATAAAAATTTGAAAATTGTGTCAGAATATAAAAAAATTTGACTACAAATACTTAAGTAAGTATAAAGCCCAAGATTTACTTTGTCATTGGGACTCAAAGATCTTAGTTGCACCACTGCGTACCTGGTGTCGATGCGAGTGTGCTGGATGTATAAGACGGACAGCTATGTTATCGGTCTTAAAAATAAACCTATTATTCGTGCACAATTAGGAACGTTCCTAGACTGTTTTCAAGAGGTGGAGGCGAACCTATTTTAACTCAATAATTACTAACATAATAAAAATAATAAATAAGTAATTACAGTTAATTATACACAAGGTGATTTATTAAGTGAGCTCATCCTTTATTTTGGTTCTAAAAATGTTAACATTTGGATTTTTTTTTTTAATCTTCAAGTTATCACAAAAACTATGTTGTTCGCCTTTTTTATACCTATAAGTATGGTCTGTGACGATACAAAATTTTGTTTTTCAAATGGGAATACCCTTTTTTCACTGTGGTATACCATTGGGAATATTTTACCAAATTTATGCACCAAAATCAAATTTCGAACTAGAAGTTTTTGAATTATTTTAATTTAAGTATTCCTATAGTACGTAAAATTGTAATGTAATTTTTCAGCAATATTTGCTGCTAATTTAAGATTAAAAAATTAATATAAGCACTAGTTGTGTCATGATAATAATTAACATGTACCCATATTAATATATATTATGAAATAGTATGTTATAATGTCATACCTATACGTATACATCGATTCCCCCTTGCAAAAACAAAGTTACATACTTAAGTTGGCATAAAAACAAGAAACAGTAGGAAACATAGTTTTTGGAGTAACTTGAAGATTAAAAAAAAAATTCAAATTTAATCATTTTTACAGTCAAAAAAGTGTTTAACAAATCACCCTATATAATAAAATTAGTTTTTTGTTTATTTTTTGTAAATCGATCAATTGCATAATTTATATTTATCCGAATGTTTCTGTGCAACTAATGCATTAATACCAGTCATTTTAATATACTTTGCCACATTTGGCTCCTTGAACAAATTTTTATTTAAAAATCATGAAATTAAAAGTAAGCAATTAGGTGAAAATTAAACTAATAACTATAATTATTTAAGCATTATCCAAATATAGCAAAAATACATATAAAAACTTAAATAATCATGAATAGTAAAAATTTTTCTCTTTACAGATTTATGTTGATATGGCAAAGGTCTTTATGTTTAATACATACATAATAAGAAGATCAAAAATAATAGAACAATAATATTGCTATGAAGTAAAATGTACTTATGTAATGCTATAATCCTATATAAATTGATATACCAATTTTAAAAAAATTGTAAAATGTTGAAAAGCTTCTTCCTGCTGAAGCGGCACTTACAAGAAGTGTTCCTTATTTTAATAAAAACTTTCTTTTTTATCAATGAGTATTGTTATTTTGTTAACAAATTTTAAAAATTTCTATGGGGAGGGGGTGACTGCCTCTTTCACTCCTCTCCCCTGGGGACGCGCCTGGTGTTCTGTGTAGGCTGGTTAACGAAAATGCCATTTTATTTTTATTAAATATTTTGCTTTCCTCGTCTTATATTGACGAACGCAATAAAAATGAAAAATAAGAATTTTATTTCAGGATAACAATTTCGGTCATATTAAATGAGCCGTGCACGTTGTAGACTTTTCATTCCGGTATATTCTTTCCAGTTCCCAGCGTATGTGATGGGCATTCATTTTTCTCGTAAAAAAAATCCCTAAACCATAAACATAAATGTTTAAGTAAAATAAGAAAACATTCAAAGGGCCTTGAATCATTAGAAACAAAATCCGACTAAATAAATCAATTTTGATCAGTTTTTGTGAATAATTATTTTACATAACAATTATTACACTTCATGAAAACATAGACAATGTCCCCATTAAAGTTCCATTTTAGCGTAGTTTGCATTGTGATGATTATAAATTTGTGTTATAATCAAATAAATTGAGTACCATTCAAACCGTGTTGGATATATTTTTTCCATTTGTTAAATAATTGTCAAACATGTATTCAAAAGTCACCAAAAAATACAGAAAACAATTATTTTATTTAAAATTAATGATCATCGTTTTTGATAAAACGGGTAAATTTTTCAATTTTTTACTGCCATCATATCATTGCTTACATTTACTGAACAGAACACAATGACACTTTTGTAAAGAAACATTTTAGTATAGTAAAACAGGATTGTTTTTAACTGTTAAATTTAAATTTAAACCAAATCATTCAAGTAGGGCCCATATATTTTTTGATACGAATATACCTGCAATTCATCTTTGAAGTAATTAACTAATATTTATAAATAGCGATACAATAGTATAAGTATTTATAGATCATTGATAATATGAAATTAAAGTTGAATCGTTCAATTTTTAATAGTATTTTCATTTTAGTAATTCATTTTAGCATCAAGATTACCCATACGAATATTAATGATTTTCAAAACATCAAAATTGCTTTTCAGAATGTTTTGGAATTTAATATAAAACATATATGTGTTACTTTGTAAAATTAATTGTAACAGACTCACATATAAAGCTATATATGAATTGCTTTATTTTATAATGCATATATGCATATAAATAATTTATTTATAAACTTTTGCTATAACAAAAAAAAGTGCGTAATATATGATACCCCAATTATTAAATATTAAAACTATTTTTAGACTTTAATTTTATTTTAACATATTTTATTTTAATTACGAATTTAGTTTTTTTTCTTTATATAGTATATTAACTTTAGTTAAATTAAATATGCTATATGTAGGTAGATAAGACGTGTAATTAAATACTGAGAAAAATGGAAAAAATGTTAATGTTAATGAAAAATACTTCAATTTCTCTCGGATTCGTTTCTTCTACAGAAGTTAACTTCAACTAAAAAAAATAATAATAATAAATAACCATGTTTTATGCAGTATTAATCTCATTATGTTATACCAGTTGAAACTTTTACTTATAAATTTGAGTAAAACTAAATTAATGTGTTTTTCTCGTTCTAAATATATTTTTAATAGTAACTACTAAAATCAATATAAATTATTAACGTGTGTAAAAAAATACAAATTGAATTTCTACGTTCATGTTGTTCATTTGGATACAATGCTGCATTCAGTGTTTTCTCCCGTCTAATGTATAATATTAGCACGAGTAAAGACTAATTAACTAACGGCATCATTTTTTTTTTCACTTATTTTTACTCGTACTATATTATTGTGTTATTTTATACATAAAGGTACATAATATAATAGTTACACATAATGTAATTTTAAGGTTTACCCGCATACACAAAGGCACTCAACTAGGCAACGCCCTACCAATGTAAATTACACTGTATACCTCTTCTCTTGGTTATGATTAATGGCATTAAATGCGAATAAGTTATATAGTCCACTTCTGTATCATAAGTATCATTCCATATGATTTTACGTAAATAGATGACCGTCCGCCCTATTTGTCAGAGATTATTTAAATGTTATCCTATGATTCCGACATTTTCTGCTTATTCTATATTCCATACTTGTAAAGCACAAATTATATCTTTTGTACGCGGATATATACGAAGAATACGTAAATCAGATAATATACTCAAAACTTCTTAACATGACAGAACACGTACTGACCATAAATAATCATTTTTTTTTTTTAAATAATATGTAATAATATTCCATATGAATGTATAATATATATATATATATATATATATATAAATAAAATATTTACAACAAAACAATTTCAATAAGTCATTTGGGTGGTACAGAATAATGTATCTTTATTCAACAGACATAATTCATTCGGCTAAGATTTAAACCAAAAAAATGTATTTTTTATGCATTTAAAAAAAAAATTAATATTAATTTCCTCAGAAATCATTTATCAGTTAGTTACATAGCAAAATTCACGTTTAAACATTGTCATGAATTGACAGGTGATGCATCAAAAATTATCTCCTAACGATTTTCCTAAAAATATCAATATCATTGTTTTTGGCAATACATAGCAAATACATGTTGTACAACTCTGAATTTAACTTAAAAGTCATTCCGAAAGTCTTGCCATCAAGGCTCGTTAGTTCTTTTAAACTCCGTAGTAGGTAATTTTTATGTAATGCGTACAAAACTTTGATGACGAAAATTAATAGTGACGTAAACTTGAAACGTTGTAAACAATAATTGTAATGCCATTGGACGTCAATACTATTTCATTAAAAATTATAATCGTCGGGCGATAACTTTCAACTTATCATTGGAGCACAGTATACGTATGAAAAAAAATAAATGCCATATTCATTATTTAATATTTTCCAATCCTCTATAGTCATTATTCAATTCATGTCATTCGTTTTGCCGAGTAGCTCTGAATTTTATTATAAACATTAATTAGATTACCTACAAATAAAAATTCGATTCAATCAATAATAATATATGTTACATTTTTTTTTTAAAATATTATAAACGATTCACATTTTTATATTTGAATGATGATACATATTATAATTACTGTAGCGTATATACCTAATCTGCAGTATACGAAGTCTATGTAAGTTTTAAATCCCAAAAAGTGATTCTAAGAAGATAAACTCAACAGTAGGTACAAGTTTAAAACCAATATCTTCCCAGAAACTTGGTCAAAAACACAGGAATATACAATTAAATACCTACAATATACAGTTTATAAGATTATTCATTATTTGGTGATTTTTCTTAATTTCTGGAAAATATAAAAGTTTGTAAAAGAGAGAAAACCAAGCTCATGACTTGTTTTTATAAAGTTATAACTTATAACCAACTAACACCATTCATTGTAAATTCATGAACATACCTCTATTTCAAAATATTCTTATAGTTTGCAGGTTAGGTTATTCGACAGAATCAAAATGCGTTTCTTTCCTAGAATTATTATAAAACAATGAAGCTATTCATTATTAATTAATCGATTTAAACTTTTTATGAGGATATTTAAAATAATAAAAATATTTTATTTTCTGTTATATACGAGCATAGTGATCGAAATTACTCAAAATAAAAGGATCATTGCCTAAACTTTTTACTTTCCATATCAATAATCTTTGTATATAATATGCGTTTATTTCGGGAAAATAAATATAAGGATAAAAAATGTAAATTATAATAATAAAGATGACATCCACTCTTTCATAATTATCAGTTTCTAGAAAAATGCATAGAATATGTTTTACTATTCTGAGTGTCTTTTTTTCTAAATAACATATTAAGAATTCACATTATGGATTTGCTATAAATGGTTGGTAAAAAAAATAAATAAAAAAAAATAGGGAATTTTTTATAATTATTTATTGTACATCTAAGTATACAATTATAAACTATAATACTATATTAAAAATGAATGAATTAAAAACAACATCTAGCAAAAACAGAAGGCCTTTTTTTCTAAATAAATACCATAACTTGTTTTTTTTTTTAAATTCCCCCGGATTTAGTTTAGTTTTATTGAATTAGTAGATGTATTTTAATAATTAAAAAATTATTAAAATACTGTCTCATTGATTATAGTTAAAAAAAGGAACTTTAGTTAGGTGTCAGTAATCTTTGGTTTCCCTGTTATTCCTCGTTCTTCCGACACAGTTTTATTTCTATATTAATATGTTTGGATTAAACGCTGTTTTATTCTAAATAGAATACGGAAATATTAAGAATATTATACATCTATAAGATCAAAAATATATTATTTATTTAATGGTATCAATTATTTGAAAAATCATTATGTAATATAAATTAATTTATCAAATTTCGTTAGTTCTTTTTATTTAAAAAAATATATTACGTAAGTCTAAGGCAATAGTTAACAGTTAATACTTACGCCTATGAATAATTATGTTAATCTTTATGCTATTATTACTTAAATAATAATTAGAACTAATTTTGTTTTGGACGAAATACATGATATTTTTTGTGTAACGTCAATATTGAAATTCGTATAAATATAAATTATATATATTAGATATTAGAATTTAAGAATTTATAATATTTATGATATATTTGCGCACAATATAAATGATCAAAAGCACTTTTTATAAGATTAAAAATAATGCAAAGTAATTAGAAAGGCATTAGATATATTTTTAACTCTAATACTATAAACTATATATAGTTTAGGCATCTGTTACAAATATAATAAAATGAGAAATAAATTACTCATTAAAAGTAAATTTAAAATCCAAAATGAATAATAATATAATAAAATATATGTGTAGTGTAAAAAGTCAAATACAAATCATAAGTATTACATTTTTTTTTTTTATATGAGAACAGCAATTAATAATTTATTGATGATTTTAATAGTACATGATTTAAAGTATCATTAGTTGTTTTATAATTTATTTTTTTTTAAAAAAGTAAAAATAGTTTTTATTTTTATTACTACTCCAAATACAAATGGTTTAACAATTTAATTTCATATTTATTTTAATTTTAGAAATTTCATATACCAGCTGCATACTTGTGTTGATAAATTTCAATTTAATTCTATTTCAAATGCAGGAGTTGTTACTTGGGTATTATTGGTATTAATATGATGCATCTACAAATATTTTATGCAAAATGTAACGTATTCTCTATTAAATATTATTTTAAATCTCAAATTATAAGAACTCTTGTCAATAAAATAGTTCTCTTATTATATATTTATAATTTACCTTAATATGTTGCGTGGATCAGATATTGAATAAAATCCAAAATATTATTCCGAAAGGCAAAAAACGTTAATTTATTATACAGCTCTTCTTTATTATATAACTTCGACCTCTGCTCGCAAATAAGATTATTGATATTGCTTTTATTATCTACAGTTTTGTATATTATTGATGATCGCTAGATATTTTAAAATAATATTTTTTTACATCAAGAAAAACTTTTTAGGGTAAAACAATCGCAACAGAAACAATTGGTTTCATGTTTAATTATCATAGTACCAAAACATATTATTATGAATCTAGAAGTAAAACAAATCAACATATTATACTTACACTAACCTTAACAATTGGGTAAAAACATTTTACTATAGAATTTCGAATAATGATTATAATATTTTACTTTTCATTAAAAACAGTAATTTTAGAAATGTTTTGTTTTATGTTTTATTTTAATTTGTTTTATAAATATACATTTCTATAACAAATAAGACTCGATTATAAGTTTATATTTTTGCGATTCTATATTTTACCAGCTTTCGTTGTTCGAATATTATCAAAAATCAATACTTTCACGTGAAAAAAATAATTTTCAAAATCAAATGAAAAATATTTAGACGTACAAAAATAAAAATTACAAAAAAATGCAATTTAATATATTTACTCTCCCGATATACAAAATAGTATGGTGTATTTCCGATACTGCCTATCACTAATAATATTATAAAAAGATAAATTAAACTTTTATTAATGTTATTTGTTTAGGTACATCAAACGTATTATTAATAGTTATTTATCAGTAGAACATCATCTACTGATAAAATAGTACATAAAATACACATATAATACAAAATATAATTTGTATCTATAAATGAAAAAAGTCCTAACTGACATATTAACTGACTTACCCATAATCAAAACCCAATTTAAAGTGTTCAGACTATGAAATGACTTGAAATATTCAGGGTATGTTTGTATCATAGTCTAGGCGGTCAATAAGAAAGAACTTTTCGAAAAGCGCATTTTTAAGGGACCAATGACAGTTCTTGACTCTGAACTGGATATAATTGTTTTCACATACTGCAGTTATGACAACCAATATAAAATCAAATAACTAATATCACAGTCTAATTTTTACAATTTTTACGCTGTATACTGGTAACTCAAAAAACTAATGAGAAATTTAAAATATGACTTCTTCAATGTATCAACTAGATGAAATTTCCAAACAGAACAGAAATATAACTTTGTATATATCGTCATATCAAATCAATCTTTCTGGTGTTAAAATCGTGTATAAAGCCATGAAAAAAAAAACAGATGATTGTAGACTAAGAAGGAATTTTTCAAAATTCAACCCTCAAGGAGGTCAAAAGTGGTAAAAGAAATAAGTGGAAAAAATACCTCAATCCGGTACCACTGAAGCTAAGGTATGCAATTTGGTCAGTAGCTTAGTTTTATGGGTTAGAAACCTTCTAACAAAGATTTCAACTCATTAGGGAATTACAAAGAGTGAACGGGTGTAAAAATGGAAAACATTATTTCTTGGTCAGATTTTACGAAAAGGGGTAAAAAAGCAAAAACATAATACATACTTTGAAGGATTTTATTAAATAATCTTTTATCTGTATATTTATAATTCAAATACTCCTTACTAACATTCTTCACTATATCTTAAAAACGACAAATTATACATTTTAAATTTTACACAGTGATTCCTCTAATACTTAATATACGTATACAATAAGAAAGGATTTAAAAATGTTTGAAAATATTGACCACGGTTAAGACTGTTCCATACAAAACTGGTAATTCAACGTACAGCCAAAACAACCATGCCGACTCATTTGAAATTTTGAGGGAATGTAGTATTTACTACATAATAATATTATATAATAATGTAACTATAATATATTTAACTATATAATGACCGTTGTATAAGCTCATAAAGAAAGAATTTTTAAGGGTTGAAAGTTTTGGATTAGATTTATACATTTGTTTTACTTTTTATTCACGTAGACGTTTAAATTTATTAATATCGAGTTTTTATTTATTTTTTTTTTTTTTCCATTTGCTGAAATGCTTTAATTTACCTAATTTTATTACTAATAATAATAAGTACTGTAAGGCTAACCAAACATAGTTTTAACTTTTAAATAATTAAAGCTAGACTTTACATAGTGTAAGGTAGTATACCTACCATTCAAAACAATGCCCCATCCAATACTGTTCCGTGTAAAGCCAAGTAATTCAGCTAAGTAACATTATATATTGATTTTAATTATTGCCTATTGAAGTAAATATAAATTAATATAGTATTCATAAATAAGAATTAATATTGATATCAAAAATTAGGAAGGATTTTCCAAAATGTACTTAGGTACATTATTGGGATTAGTCCCAAATGAGGTTAAAAAGGTTAAAATGAGTAAAAAAGAAAAAAATTGAATTGTTGAAATCATCACTGAAGCTTTAAGTATGACATTTGACTAGTCATTTTATTATATGATGTAGACACGCATATGTACATATATTTGAGTCCCGATAAAAATTATTCTTTCTCTATTTTCTCTTTAACCATAACATGTTTAATATAGAGAAGCAAACAATTCAAATATTTTAATCGTTATGGCAGGGAATTCAGTATACTCACACTTATGAATAATTTGCTTACATAATGAGTTTACATCCAAAGGAAGTTGTACTCACTCACAATTATATAATACATCATTTCAAACAATTACTATACTTATATTGGCTATATCTACAGCTATTGATTAAATATACAAATATATAAAGATGTTTTATTAATGATACAGCTGTAATCTACAAGGTAATACTTATTCAACTAAAGTTATTTAATTGACTGATGAAAGTTTCACAAAAATATTTTGCAATGAATCAATCCAAGTTGTAAAAATCGTTCAATTTTGAATGATATTCCGAAAATTCAATTCGTGAACTAGATATTATATTATATTATTTTTTCAGATGCCTGCAGGATCATTCTCAATTCGTCTACGACGTTTCAAAACTAAAATCGATTTTATTTCTTATATCGTTTACCATAACAATATGTATCAACAGTGAGTCAGTGATTGGTGATAAATCCATTCCAATAGTTCAAGTCCCTAATATAAGATAAGTTTAAGGCGTAAAATAATACAAATGAATAAAAGTGTTTGAAAATACGTACAAATACCTAGGTAAAATTCTTGAAATATCTACAATCTACTTACCATAAAAATATAATATCAGTACCTGAATTCAAATTCAAATGATAATATTAAATGTTGAAATATTTTTTCTCGAAAAATAACAATAAATAATAAGTATATACAAATTATAATAATTATTGTGGCTCTACAATGATTCTTCTACAAAATCACTGTACCTTATGCAGATGCGAGTGAAAGGAAATAAGCGTCCAAACCTCTTATAATAATGTTTCTCTTTTATACCCAGTCTGCTTATTGATTATCAATAAGGGGTATTCTATACTTTAAAATGTTCTGCAGTTCTTATTAACTCATTTTAATAATTATGTATACGTATTTAACTAACCATTAAGTCACACCATAAATCAACAAACAATTTCTAAACAATATAAGTGCCAAAAACGGATACGTGTTCAATCGTTTTTGGAAGTAGCAAATTTCTCGTGCCCCAAAAAGTTTGAAAATCTAATTTTAAAGTTAGTGCCATCCATGGTGGCTCTACACGTAGCACCATTATTCCTCCGTAGACAACTATACATTTTAGGCCGTCCACTAATAGTCAAATGATTTCTTGATTCACCATATCACTCGGCCTATCTACACAGAGCAAGTAGTAATTGTTTCATTGCTTAGCGTTTACTTAAACGGTGAATTGTATTTTTAACCTAATGATGAAGAAAAAAACGTCAAAAGTCTGATCTCACTACTAGTTGATCCCTAATATTCTTCCGCACGTTTTCAAAAAATATATTTGTATGTGAGCTGCGTGCTTGTATATGTGTGTGTGTGTGTGCGTATTATTCTATGTATATATACATAACAGCGTATACACTATACAGTAAACATTGTATACGTAAATGTTATTGTGCTGCTAAAACGAGAACGGGAACGGTGAGCGAGGGAGGATGAGATAATCTATTTTAACCGTGACTGTGCTACAGCGGTGGCGGCGACCGTCGAGACGTCAGCCCAGGTCCTTCTGGTACGAGATCGACGCGTCGCCTGCGGTGACTCCGGAACGTTCGCGGGCCAGTCGCCTAATGGAGGGGAGGATGGAGTGTCGTGGGTGTAAGATGCCGTTTTATTATACCAACCATAATATACCCATGTGTATATACGTAGAATATCTGAATATACGCATATATTTAACAAATTGCATGTACACTACTGCGTAGATAACCATGTCCATTCCGTAGGGAGTTTTTAAAGACTGATAGGTGTTGTTTAAGTGAAGCTAAAAATAATAGAAACTGAACGAGGTCTTCTTCAAGGAAAAATTGGAAAATTTAAAATAACTTTTTACGCCATTATTTCATCGAAAAGAGAATCAATGGCAACGTATATTTGTAAAATAATGGACTCCATTTTACGGATTAAGCGTGATATGTGGATTATCTGTTTTCAAAAACAAAATAATGTAAAAATGTGCTTTTTTCCTTCTTTGACGGTTATTACAAAATTAACCATTTTTTTGAAAAACCATGTACCTAAATATGAGTTGCGTAGAGGATAATACAGTAATCATTTAAGTATATTGTCGTTGCGATCACAGTAACAGCTATATCAAGCTCAATAATTATTATTATTATTTCTTATCATTATCATCATTTTTATTATTAGTTTTGTTGAATTTGTTGATACTGTTCATTAATATGGCTATTGAGGATATGACGCGGACCACGTAGCGATCAAGGTCGTAACCCGAAAAATATTCCGGGGGGGTTAGAGTATAAATGTTATATTATGTAATAAAATATGAAATTATAAAAAAAATATTATTTAAATTAAGAACATGGCATTTTTTTAAACATTTCGGTACCTAGGTAACTATACACATTATCTTATATTTCTACGTTAATAATTATAATTCATTACACTTTAATATATAAGTTAACTATATACAATACATATATCAAAAAAATAAAAAAAATGTATAAAACGTACTACAATACAACTATATTAATTTAATTCTCCTTGAAGTACTTGAAAATCTTTTGATAACTTCTTCAGTGTCAATTTCAATATCTCTATGTACACTCATGAGGGCTAGTCCTACTAACCTTTCTTGTCCGGTTCTGTTTCTTAAAAACATTTTTAGGCATTTTAAAGTTGAAAACGTCCTTTTAGATGTTGATGTTGATACGGGCAAAGTTCCCAACACATTTAATAAATAAGAAATTGACGGGAAAAAATCTAGATTGCACTGAGAAAACGCGTTAAAAACATTTAATGGTCTATCTTTCTCCAAAATCTTGGTCTATTTTGTCTGCCATAGCGAAAATTCTGCTTCAATAGCTAGTGAGTGAATTACCAATATAAAAATCAACACAAGGTTTAATATCTTTATATTTTTTGTCGACACAAAATTTAGGGATAACGTTTTGCAAGCTATTCAAACTATTCAATATTATTTCAAAAAAAATTTCGGGAGGGGGGGGTCTGAACCTTGAATCCCCCTGGCTACGGCCTTGCACGCGGTATACAAAGACAATAATAATATGTGATCAGTCTAAACCACGAAAAATCTAACGCGTAAAATCGTGGTAAAAGACGGTTATGTAGGTTGCAAAAAGGTTAACCTCGACGATGCATCTAAATATATACCACAGATCTCCGAGATAAAAAGACGGAAGACCACTGAGACACTGCAAAAACCGTGAACCTGGTGCGGGTGTACTGCGTAGCTGATACATATCGAATTGATAATTTTCATCACAAACACTCGATGAAAACTTTAGTTGTACAACCAGCCTCGCACATAGCTGGTAGTATTACAGCAACTTCCCTACATTAAAGTTTAGAACGCACGTGGTCGGATAGCCGTAGCCGTTCAATATAATATTAAATATTATAGTTCTTATTAACATAAAATCGCAGTCATATTTTTCTCAAATCAATACGACTATTGTTGTTGTTATTGTTGTTGTTCAACCGAGTCAAGATTTAGCGGAAATTAAAACGGTTTGGATAGAATTTCTGAATTGTACTGAAATATTTATGCATACGCACACAGACACGTCTAAACGTGTTCATACATATCTAAATATGTATGTAATTAATTGCAAATGGTTCAACATAATAATTTACCCATGTTAATTTCGATATCGATTTCTTCCAGCAAGTTAATAGATAAATTATTGCTTAATTCTGTATAACCATTAAAATGAATATCTGATAATAATATTGTATACACTATAGTAAAAAATCACTGTGGTATAGGTAACTAATACATTTTAATTGTTTAAAAACTTTATAATAGTCAATTTGAAACTTTTAACATCTTTTTGAATAAATATACTTATTATTTAATGATGTTTACTGCGTTTACTACGCGAGCCGCTTTTATGATTGAAATGCATATTAAAGAATCATTGATTTTACGACACGCTAAATACTCATTGATTAATCAAATAAATATACGAATAAAAAACAAGATTAATATTTTAAAACATTAAAATATCAGTAAACTATAATACGATACAATTTTTTATTGTAAACAATAATATTTTTGTAATTACTCGCTTTGTATTTTCAATAAAACAACAATACGAAAAAATGTCTGATTTATAATATTTATAAACTGTGAGTGATATTTTCATAAAGTGAAATTGCAAACAATTTTTAAAAACACAATATACAAATATTACAATAGTTCCAACGGTTATTAAGTTTAAATATATTTGCTTCCCCGTGTGTATAAAAAAACAGTAACATTCATTTAAAATAAAAATATAAAAATAATTAGTTTCTCCGTAACATCCTCTAAAACATAAATATATAATATGTATGTATGAAATGTGAAAAGCTTTAGGCTACCTTGATTTTATCGTCGGTTTTAACAATAACTTTTAATACGGTTGGAAAAGTTTTTGATGTGGCGAGTCGTGGTAGTTGAACCGGAACATTACTTTGGTACCAAAGTCTTTGCTAGGCGGCAAAGTTTTTGGTGGTATTGTTCAGTGTATACAGAGATTTGGACCACTGAGAATACCAAGAAATTGTAAAAACTATAACAGGAACAATGCACTCCCAATTATTGGTGTCTTCTAAAATTAGTAGCAATCCCTATTAATTCCAAACAAATTTGAAATTTTATCAAACCTGTTATAATAATATGCATTTAATTAATCATTTTTCATGGAAATATCTGTAAGTATAAGTACACTTTTCTTGCAATCAACATAATTCTTATGAATACATATCACGAAAAATGTATCGACGTAAGCGTGACATGAGAACTTTCAAAATATTTTGAATTATTATATCATATTTTTTCGAATGAGTATTTAACTCAATAATGATATTATATAGTGTTATACGTTTAAAACTACATAATTTAAAAACGTATTGCTTAACCATGTCAAACACATAACTTAGTTGAACATATTTTCAACGCCTTTGTAGTTTTTGAATAAATTATAAGCTTACAAAATCGAACTAATTTAAACTTATAATCGTTTTAATCCATGCAATTAACAAAAACAATATCACTAAAAATAGTACCAACATATAAAAATAAAAGATATTTATAAGATAGTTAATTTTGTATCAAACTGCTTATCATATAATATTATTAATATATTATACGGACATAGTAAATATTTGGTTCTTATATGATGGATACAAAATACAATTTTACCATTGTTGTATCGTAATGATATCACATTCGGAAAGGAAATGATATAATATTGTGTATTGAAGTAAGAAGTTATTTTTCTCTTGAAATATTATTGTTTTTCGAAGGAATCTTGTTCGCTATATATAAGTATAATTTATTTATTCGGTATCCACGTAATCACGCAGTCTTGATATTGCTATAACTTCCAAGTTGTATTTAACTATATCACATCGAATGATATATAATAAGAATTTTCCGTAATATTATTTACATCTAGAAAGTTATTCTCGGCATCCGAACTTCAAGACGAAACATTTCTGGTTTACTCTATAAGTACAGACTGTGAAATATAAAATAATAATATGCTGATTGTATTGTACCAATGATGTATGATTTGTTTCACATCATTTGAATCCGACTTTTGTCCAAATGAAGCCTGTTATAAAGGAAGTTTACCTCCGCGTTGAAACTTAAACTAGAAAAAAAACACAATCAGATAAAATATATTTTTGTTCAATAATTTTCGAGTCTACTGTCAATATTTTATCTTTATTATTAGCTGCTCGTATGTTGCACATTTATTTAAACGATATTCTTTATTTAAGAAATCAAAAAAACAAAGAGTTCTAATTACTAAAAGTTCCACTACTGTATTATTATTGTAAAATAATGTTTATACTAAATTATGGCACCGGTGAATAGCTTAATAGTCGCTTCAAAGTTCAATGAACACATTTATAAATATATATGATATCCCATTTCATACTTATCTGGTTTAATTAGTTCGTTGTAGTTTACAATAAAAAGAAAACGTTTCTCAACAATATTATTGATTCGCAGATAAAATATTTATAAGAATTGGTGATATCAAATAGAGCTTGAAATGTAAATCAAATTCTTCAAGCTTAAATTGTATTAAGTATAATATTAACTCCGAGGAGATATGTTTTGCACCTTTATAAACTCTTGTGTTGAACACTATTGGAAATTACAGAATTTTTACCGTAATATTTAAAATGAAATATTTGTTATAAGCTAATAAGGGTAAACGTAAAGCTATTTAATTTTAATAACAATATTTTAGGTAAATTTTAATGGTAATATATAATATTTATAAATAATACCATATACAAATGAATGTTTAAATCGTATAAATAGCATAACATCAATTATTATATTATAAGTATTTCTAAATATATCAGACAAAATGCCACGTTTAATGAATTTAAATTTAAATTATAACTGTTCCAATTATACGCTGCAATTATTATTCATGTAGAAGCAAACCGTTTCGACATTAAAAAATTTTAGATGGTAAAAAAAAAACTAAAAATATATTTTATAAATTTGTAATGTAATACATAATGGTATACTTTAAAAATCCGTTGATGTGTATCAAAGTTCTTAAAAGATAATGAAATAAAATCTTGTTTTCTTTTTAAAAAAAACTTGTCGAATTAAGAATTTTTAAATTCAGAAATAAGAGTACCTAAATCATTCCGCAACGAGTAATCTGGTTGACATTATTAAAATAAACATTATTCAAAGTACAGCATATGTGTATATATAAGCCACAACGAAAATATTTTGTATAAAAACAAACCATTTAATTTGCGTGGGGTCTGTAAAAAATATTTAACTTGAAAATAATATTTATCACATATGATATTAACGTTGATATATTAGGTGTATTTTATAAGAATAATTATTAAATAAATAAGGATCATGATTCTATAAATAAATATTCGTTATTATAGAAAGTGAAAAAAAAGCTTCTAAAATATGTTTGGTCGTTTAAAAATATTTTAAAACGAATTCATTAAAAAAAAAAAAATTGTTTGCGATATCTCCCAAACGACTCTTTTAACGGTGTTATATTATTATAATTTTATTATACTACATAGTATTGCGTTGTTGAAAGGACAAAAATTCATTAATATCTAAAATGCCCCCCCCCCCCAAAAAAAATCGATTATAACGATGCCGTGCAGCCATAATTATCACAATAACTACATGTATAATATTTAGTATTGTATTTTGTGTATGTACATTTGTATACTCGTGGTATTTAGGTCTATAGTAGACCGTCTACTACAACGACGAAGCCCATATAGGTACACGGCGTTCAACTGTATCTATTCTTTCCAATCTGTCAAGTTTTACAACCGAAAGGAAAAGGTATTAGTCGGAAATGTTTTTTGCGATTTCTTTTCTTTAATTTATTTATTTTTTCTTCGGCTCCTCTCTTCCTTCCCCCTGAGGTCCGAGATTGTTTTGGCACGATTTATTTTATTTTAAGTCCGCGCGACCGAGGGCATAGATATCGTAGGCGGTTGCCAAACGTTCGGGATTCATTCCAAACGGTAAGGAAAAAATAGTCGGCACAATCGTAAACGCGCGCGACATACCGCCTAACACACCTGTTTGTAAACCATTTCGCGCGTATGAACAAGCAATGCCGGTGGTCCGCGGCGGACCCACCAGATATTCCTACGGCCGTAAGTTGTATAAATATAATATAATATATTATCACACCGTGTATTCATCGTATCCGTATATACTATACATATAACATAAATAATAATAATAATTATGTGCGAGTGCATAATGTATTATATTGTAAGATATAAACAGTAGTAATAATATTATCTTATGTATACTCGTGTAACACGAGCTGAAGCCACGTTTCTATATGGAAACTATTCGCGTTTTTATTGCATATTTAATAATACGAATATATATGTAGTATAATGATTGTTGTGTTCTTCCCGCACTTCGACGCAGCATTCGGTCGAGCGAACTTGATAAACAATAATAATAATATTATATTATAATACATGCACAAACCTGCAGGATAATATATGTAGTATAAAATATTATATTTTGAATCATACCCAATCGCTGCGAGCTCGTTGCTGATATTATATTGGACTGGATGTGTATATTTTTCAACAGTGTGTATGATATACTATGTGTGCAACAGGCACAGGAAAACGCGTTTTCATCAAGACGTTATCACGGTCTTTCTTAATACTCGGTTGTGCATGCGCGAGATATGGCTGGGTATGTTATGATCCGATTGTACCCACGGAACGTGTTTCTATAGAAAATAATAAATTTTATATTGCCTACGGCCCATAACGACTCGAAATCCGATCCCAAGTGAAATAATTCAATTATTATTAATAATAATATAATCCTTTTCGATTCGTTTGAATGCATGTCTTAACATCGTTTGTATAGTTTGTACACTCAAATTACCAACTGTAATACACGTAATAGCACAATACGCGCACATATGAACGTAAAAATAATATTATTATGATATGTTTATGTTGACCGAGGGCAAATAAAACTATAGTATCGCTGATCAGTTAAACATTACTAAATGGAATATTAACACCATATTTTATTTTTACTATTATTTTTATTGTTATATTTTTACATAAAAATCATACTATAATTTATTGTTCGTTAAATCATAATATGATATTGGATAAAATATCTATTCTGAGGGTACCCCCACTGGTGGACCTCCCTTCTCACGTTATTCGTGCTGCTGTTATTTAATTAAGTTATCAAATTTACTTAGCATGTATAATAATATTACAGATTGTAAATACTCTTGTTTAAATATAAAAATAAATAGATAAATAAACATTCAATATTACCTACCTACACTTTAGAATTTTAAATTATTCGTAAAATCGTCATTTGATAACTTTTTTTTAATAATTTGAACTGGTTGTAAGTAGTAATATTATATTCTATAACCCATCCTTATGATTTTAATGTTTTCTTTAATAAATTATTCAATACACTTTTAAGTTATTCCGAATTCGTATGCAATGAAAAATTACGTTTTATAATTTTAACTTAGTATAAGTAGTAATATACATATCCTATAAACTATCGGCTTTCCTGTATCTAACCTATATATTACCCTATCTTTATGATTTTAACTATTTAGTTATGCAATATATTCTTGAGTGATTCATATGAAATGATTAATTACGTTTTAAAATTTATTTTAGACGTGATGACTGTGATATATATTTCTATAAATTGAGTTATTAAAATTTTTGTTTGTTTTTTATATGTTTTTTTACGAGTATATTTTAATAAGAACATATATTTTTCACTCGTTGGCTTAGTTCCTACATCGGCATATCATACTCATCTTAAGTAAAATTCAGACTCTTCATCATATTTCTAGACAGCTTTCTTCACCATAATTGGTACAAGGGATGTTTTTGTACTCGTAAATAAAATACAAAATAATACAGATTAATCAGTTGTATTTTCAGCGAGATGTACAAAACATGTATAAGAACATTAAAATATGTGTACCTACTATTAACATTTCACTAGTTAACTTGCTTATTTATTAATATGTTTTAGTTATTAATTTGGTTTGTAAATATTTCAAAGAAAACGATTGTCCAAGTCAGTCATCGCATTTTGTGTACAATATAATTCAAACATTTTTAAACTTTTACAACAATATTTTTAGAATATCTACGAAGATAAATAAATGTAACATAACATAATAAAGTATATAATATTAGGTATAATATATTAGCTATATATATATATATATATATTGTATCATTTTTTTTTATATATATATATATATATATATATATATACAGAATTCTTTAACTTTTGTTATGTTATTGTTCATAAAATCCTACACAAATATTATGTATGATTAAGAAAAACAATTTGAAAAAATATAAATATATCTATATACGTCCACTTATTTAATTAGCCGAGTGGTTAGTGTAAATAACAGTTGGTGTCAAGTATGTACAATAATTTGTGCCTGTGTGGAGGATGAATTCTGGTGAACTGCAAAAAATATTTCTCTACACTTTAAAAGTCAAGTATTTTACTTTAAATTATTGTCTGTCTTTTTTTTTCACAAAATATGTGATAACGATAAATAACCGTGTACTGTGAAAGATATGAAAAATAATCATTACTTGCATAGGTACCTATTTCTGTATAAATAAATGAAAAGGGTAGACCTATCAACGATATGCCATATGCTTAAAATAAGTATGATTATTGTAAAACTATAGTCACAAACGCCAGAAATCATATAATATGACCAAATAAATACATCAAGATTTAATTAAGCGTTTCGTAGAAACGTTCTTATAAAAACGGGAGAGCAATTTATGGCCATTTATTCAGATATAGCGTATTTTTTGCGAACGTACTATATCGTTAGATAATACTATTATCGAAAATAGAACTTGATGTATTTTATTTCCGTAAACATTTCAAACTAACAATATCAACCGTTCAAACATCACGATAAATTATCCAGAACTTTAAATGAAAAGCAATAACAGTATTCTGTCTTCAGCTTTTTGATACATATACATATTATACGTACACATTTTCTATTCCTCACTTCCACCTTATAATGCACTCTCCTTCTGTAACCACATTTGACCTGCGCATTTTGTACAAACCACATTATATGTTTTATTTATAAAATAAAAATATATATATTCAATTCGGTTGTGACTTATACGATGGGTTTGTGCAAATGCTTCTAACGGAATTATTTATGGATAAGGGGTTTTTTTTGCACAACACGATTAAATTTGTTTAAAATGAAATTATTAAATTAATAAATATCTGCAGTTTTTAAAACCCGAGTATCAAAAATGACCATGTTATATCACAAAACTCACTTACGATTTTTATTTGAAATAAAAATAAAAGTTTATAAAACTAAATTAAATTCAGAATATTTCGGTCAGCTCAACTAACCTAGACTACATTTAGATCCCAAGGGTATAGCTTAAGTGTAATTGTTAAACTTTACGAAAACGTTTTAAGCTTCATATTTGAACTATCGGTACATACTATTTACTATTTAGCTAATTAGTTTACTATTTACACAGTAAATCAAATAAAGAAGGCATACTCTACGTGCATAGTATGATCCAGGATTTTATGTAAAATGTATGAGTCTGAAATGGAAAACAAATAATAATTGTTGTTATGTTGCTTAATCAAATTCAATGCTTTTGGCATTATTTAAACACTGAAAACGTATCGAAACAAAATGCGATAAATAATGGGTGCCATAAATGAAACGTAATGTATGTATGGAATAATAGATTTAAGTATGTGGATCAAAAATTATTATTCTTATAAAATCAGCAATAGTATTGGTCACTATGGCAACGGAATTCAACTGGCGTTCTAATCATTTTAAACTATGACCCTTGAAAACTGAAAACATAATTTTAAATTATAATACCACTGTATTAATTAAATCTAGAGATAAGTATGATATGAAGGTTTAGTTTAAAAATTAACATAAGTAGAGTAATAAAGTGACGTAATATTTGAATATTTAAAAATAGGTCCATGGGGGGATTTATCTCCATTCATATATCCCGTTCTTGTTTGACCACCATAAGGTTTGTTGTGACTAACTAATAAATGGGTATAATATATAGATATCATAATTCTATTGTTTATACGTCAAAAGTAAAATCAAAAGAACCGAGATTATTAAATGTAATAAGTTTTATGTTTTACAGTTAAAGTATAGAAATTAAGATTGATAAATTCCAATTAAACAAACTACAATGTTAATATCATGATTTTTAAATTATCGTCAAACATAGTGTACCATTACATACCACTGAATACCTAATTACCTACCAATAATATATTAATATCTAAATACAGCCGGGCTATGACTATAAAATATCAAAATAATACCGCATCACTCTGTCATTCGTTGTCACTTTAATAAAGTTACGTATACTACACTCACTGTCTACAGTCAGTTTCTTACAAAGAGTTCTAAGCTTTTTTTTTATTATTATTTTTCCAGTGAAAATATCTGTTTTCACCGCGCATACAATAACACAATATATAGGTAATATATATTATATAGTGACATATCTTATAACAATGACTCAAAAAAAACCGTATTAAAATTAATTATCCTCGATCATTGTTTCAAAGTAGATATATGATATGTATTATGTATATACCTACACGTATATATTATATTATACAATAATTATTGTAATAATTAATCAAAATATGTAAAATACAGAAGAGTGCATTTTGAATCTACGTCAATTGGTCGTGGAAAAAATTTGTCGTCTGAAATTGGTCGTTTTGTAAATTAGTCGTTTGGTAAAATAGTCGTAGTATATTTTCGTCGCGAAACGTGAATACTGGTTAAAAACGTTATGAGAACTGGAATCTGATTTATCGAGATTATTGACTATTTTAAAGAAACATGGGTTGGTAAAATGGACAGGAACGGGAAAAGGAAAAATCCAAAATTTTCAATTACAATTTGGAATTGCTATGTTAATGAATACAACCTTCCAAACACTAATAACTCGGTAGAAGGATAGCATAATAGTTTTTCGTCCATATTAAATGCTATTCACCCTAGCATTTGAGCATTTGGAAATGTATAAGAGCCCTACAAAAAAAAGAAAAACTAAACTGTATGAAAATGGTACAATATTGCACTGGAGCAAAAACCCCTAGAAAACGAAAGAAATATGAGAGGATAAATACAATATGTAAAACGTTTAATAATATTACATTTAATGAATATATATCTGGGATAGCTCATAACTTATAATTATTGTCACAATGTCACATATATTATTTATACACATATTATTTTTTAAAACTTATAATTTTCACATACATTAAATTCAAAATTATGACCAAATATTTTTTTACATAAAACACATATTATATTGAAAACGACTAATTTACCAAACGACCAATTCACCTAACGACCAATTTACAAAAAGACCAATTTCAGACGACAAATTTTACCACGACCAATTTCATACAACCAATTGACTGTACCCCGTGCATTTTAACAATAGATAAATGGTGTGAGCTAAAGTAAAAGTATATAATCTCAATAATTTTATATGAAGGTGCGGCTTTTTAACTTTAATGAGTTTCACGTTGAATTGAAAATTATAAGGTTAATTCACGCACACCGATAATAATTTAATTATAAATCGTATTTGACTATATCAATGTCTACAAATATATGTATTCTAAAACAATTAACAATATATACTTGTATTTAATTCGGTTTACCTTAAAATTAGTTTTTAGCGTATTCAATAAAAAAAAGAACGGGTGGGCCTCGCTTTGCTGTACAGTTGGAGGTGGGGTGTACCTCGTTTATAGGATAGGTCATAATTACAATGGATTTGTTAAATTTGAAGGCAATGATAGATATCATTGTATACGAATAACGATTCTGAACGGAGTTAATATGTTTGTCTAAAATGTGTATATAATAATATAGTATTTTATATTTAAATTGAATTATAATGCGATTTCGTAGAAATTTAAATTTAAAACAGTCATAAAATTTTTTCCTTTTGGCCCAGTAGAATTTTTTTTATATATTTTTGAAGATTAGCTTATGGATAAACTAGTGTCAAAACTTTGAACCTTAAGAATAAACAGAAAAAATTTTATGAATTTTTATCTACAAAATAACTTGTAAATTATAGTGATTTTGACACATTTCATACAAATTTGAGCTTTATGAGCTTATAAAATAAATTTGAGTGACACGATCACCGTTATTTTCTATTGAAGATAAGTTAAGCTTATTATAAATATTGTATTCAATTTTCGAGAGTTTTTGGCCAGCCAATTAAATTTTATAGGTGTTTAAAAAAAAAAAAAACTTACAAAAATCGAAAATTTAAATTGTCTATAAATAAGTCAAAATATGTCAAAATACTTTAAAAACTTAACTATGTATATAGAACACTAATATAAAGGTTTGGTGAAAATTTCAAGATGTTGCGGTTTTTCGTTTTTGAGTTAGAGCATTTTAAAAAAAACGATATGATTTCTCAGTCTAGAATTTTATATATTTTATTATATTTTACATGTAATTTTATGTCAATATTCGCTGTTCAAACGCT